>JAQGBY010001653.1:0-27826 GCA_034698785.1 Mycogona germanica | reverse complement strand
CCTCGCACAGTGCCTAAGCACCATGAGGGGGACGTAACGCCTGTAGTGAGGTTGACTACAGTTGATTGGAAACAAAACAAAATCATGAAAATGTGCTGCCCAAGGAAATGACGTCACCAGATCTATACGATTGTCCACGTCGTCTGATCAACTGATGCAAATTGTCCTTTATTTTTTGGTGATTCTGTGGTCATTACAATTTTGTGACGACAAATTATGTCAATGATGAGAAAGGTCAATTTTTAGATTTTTTTACACGAGAGTAGGAGGCATCAATGTGGTGTACACTTTCTTGTGAACGAACGACTGGTTGGAAATCGCTTGTGAAATGGAGGAAGGTTCGTGTCAAAGTTCGAAAATTCGTTTCGTTTTCCATTGGTGATGAGGTCGCGCAACCCGAGTAAGTCGTGTCACTGGTGTATCACCATCACCTCTCATCCACCCACACACCACCCCTTCGTCCAGCCTCACTACAGTGCCTTCCTTGGAGGCATTGAGACGTGAGGGTATTGCGCCACCCAGGTTCGCTTTCACTAAAATATTCAAACGTTTTAAAAGTTTTGGAGCGGGTCACTGGCTGTGTCCGGTCGCACGTGACAAATGCCCAAAAAGAAATGCAATCTCTCTGACGCATAATAGTTTGTTTACGTCATTCGACGGACACTGGTTCGGCGACCCGAAAAATGTAATAAATATTCTGTAGGGTTGTTGTGCATGTTTTTAGGTTCTAGTCATTTCGCAATTTCTCGTAACATTTATACGACCACAGACACGCGGAAGTGCAGTACACAGCATGGCGTGGTGATCACTAAAGTTTCGAGCTGATGTTGAAATCTAGACGACACAACATTGTCTGCTTTGAATTAACAGCCTGTTATGAAATGTATATAACCGAGTAGATCAACAGCCATCAGATTGAGCTATTTTGTGTTGCTAAACATTATTCCCACCAAAAATCATTCACATCCCAACAATCGGCGTTTCCGGCTGAGTATTTATGTTTAAAATGTTAGTACATTTATCGAAGGACAAGCTAACGAGCACGATCCTTATCTGGAATTTCATATTCCAAAGAATAGTAAATTTTGTATACAAATAATAATTGCTCGAAGCTTTCGAATAGTGTTTACATTTCTGAGAAGGTGGCGTCGAGTATTGCATCAAAAAATTGTTTTGACATGAGCTCTCTTACGAGGAAGTTATCTATAAATAGGCTATGTGAAAAAAACAATTTAGTTACACATCGAAACCGAGATCGACCTGCTTTCAAAAAGGTAGCTTTAATGATTCTGGCCTTCGTCGAATGACAACAATAGAGATTGTCTTCTGAAGAAAAAAAAGCAATGAAACCAAAAAAAAATCTGAGACATTAAGTGCAATATATTTTCCATTAGGACCTCCTGACGACGTCTAATGCGCACAGATATACAGTATATTATATTTGGCGAAATAACAATTCTCCTAATATACAAAGAGACGGGCTATGTGAAAAGAAAAAGTTAATGGAAAGAAATGGTCTGGCAGCTGCAGCAACAGAGTAATGCAATATTTTCGAGTGACGTACGTGTTTCGCCGATGTACATAATGAGACAACGCCTCCCAGTTCTAAACGAAAGAGGATATAAGGTATAGAGAACAGAGACCATCGTTAACGTCTATTCCGTACAATTACTCACAAGATGGCGCCAAAACAATTACAGGGTTAGCAGTTTCATCAGTTGGTTATTTGGGTCTACCACTGATATGGTCATCATGAAGAGATCCATCCCAAGCTGTAATTTATGTTTACTATCATTTTAAAGTCATAAAATATTTACTTCCAAGTGGAAAGTCATTGCGACGAGGAATATGACCAAAGAAAATAACCAGTTGTGGCACGATATTTAAAATCCGGGAATTGGAGCCCAAAACTGTGCGTTAAACTGGTTTTTGGGGAATAATCTAATTACCATCTACAGAACAACGGATATGTTACCACATTTTTTCCTGTGGCCTATGGGGTAGCTGCTTCTATGCCCTTTTGATCGTTGTTCCAAAACGGCAAACCTCTGCCAGAGGCGAGGCCAGCGCCATTCCGCGGCAGAACAAAAAAATATTTGTTTAAGAAAAAAAATCACGTGATGCTCGTACGCGCATCAAGATTCGTCATAGTTAAATTTAATGCGCGCAGCCATCAACCGCGGGCATCCCAACAACAGACGCGAAAAAAAGAAAGAAAGAAAGAGGAAAAAAAAGAATCCTGATGAATATTTTATCACCTTAGCGAATAAATAATGACCCAGCGAAAAAGGCAAAATGAAATGCATGTTTTTTGCTCACTCTCACTCTCGCGCCTGAATATGTGCGTTCTCAGTATGGAGAGGCGAAGTACAGCCATCAGGGCCGCTATCTTCATAAATGTAAAGCCAAGAATGATATCTGAAATTCGGTCATAAATCTTCCGACATACACCCCGAGTGTCATAACGACGACTAAGGTAAGAAAGAGAGAGCGAGAGAAGAGTGAGATATTCACCCGCAAATGAATAAAAAAACCACACTACATTGCCATGAGTTAATTTTCGGTTCCGCGTTCATGGAATCGATGACAGTCTATCCTCAAACATAGCAAGTTGCTCTGTGTTCGCTCGCACGCTTAAGAACACTTTTTGTGAAGCGCAACTCACGCCGTTGTATGCGGACAACTTGTCGTTATCTACAGTATAAGTATTAAGAATACTCATCACTTAGTGTTAGGGGTTGCCGAATCTCATACGCTGTAAATGAAGGTGACAAATCTTGTAGAATTGTTTAAAACCATTTCAGGCGATAAAACAGTGCTGGAGTTGCACAGAAAGTCAATCGCCGAACCGGAACGATGCTACTATTGTCGAAATTGAATTTAATTATATAAAATGATTGATGGACTACAATCGGAAGTCGGCAACAAGATCGTCAATAAAAAACGTTTACTTCTGATCTTCAGTAAATAAAGAAATTTCAGATTTGCGAAACATAAAGACAAGTGTATGAACTCATCTAAAACTTTCGTCACTACCCAAAAAATTACAATAAATAAAATAATTTTGTTACCAAGTTTCCGGGCTACAATTTCGGGACTGTCGAGCATCCTTGTCAATTGCATTTGATATGGTGTGTTATATTGCGCACGTCCACAAAAATATAATCGACTAACCAAGAAAAGGGACTGAACAGGGGAAGAAGGTGAGGTGAAACTCTGAAACAGGGAGAAAATTCTTCCTCTGACTTGGTTCCCCTATTTTAGAGTTTGACCTCACCATCTTCCCCATTCCAGTCCCTTTTATCGGTTACTCGATTATATTTTTGGACGTGCGCAATAGCACACCATTTCAAATACAACTGACGAGGGAGCGTTGAGGCTCTTGAAATAGCTATTGCAGGCCGGGATTTTGTAACAAATTGATTTTATTTATTCTAATTTTTTGGGTAGTGACGAAAGTTTTAGGTGAGTTCATACGTTTGTCTTTGTGTTTCGCAAATCTGCAATTTCTTTATTTCCTGAAGATCAGATGTTTATTGACGACATTATTTATTGACGATCTTGCCGCCGACTCTCGATTGCAATCCATCAATCTTTTAACATAATTGTCTTTACTACCATCGGAATCATATCTACTACTTTAGATTTGAAATTTGATAAATTAATTCAACGAAAATTAATCACGTTCTTCAAATTCAACACTTAATTTAAACATTTTCAACAACGCTCACATTTTGAAAGGTACGCCCAAATAGGTCAAAAATTTAAATCTGTATAATAATTTTTTGTTATAGGACCAAACGAATGTGCAGGTTTAGAAACGGTCCACATAAATTTATAAAATTGAGAAACAATTGTATTTTTCCATTAACAAAAGTGTTTAATAAAGGTTTGCTCCATGTCAGTACAGGCGATTGAGATGCGTTTGATTATTCGGTTTTTCAACTCGTTTGACGAACCTGTTTGAACAGACAACAGCTGAAACGCACGTGAGTTTCGGAACGTGAGACTCTGAGCACAACTAACATAAGCCACACGCCGTCAAACCATTCACTTCGATTATGTTTTGGGCCTTGATCGATTTTTTAAATTAATGCAAAACCTGTGTAAGCAAACCTTTTCACAGTACCTGTCATGCAATATTGTCTTCAAAGTTAATTATAAATTTTAATGAAATACCTCATGAAATTCTAACCCCTTATCAAAGGAAATCTTATCTGATACTCGAGAAACTACCAACACAAGAACCCGTCTTGAGGAGCATGATCGCTAACATACATTATAGCCTAGGTCACGCTCAGTGAATGAAATTTATGCATTCTAAGCATAAAAACTCTAAACAAATATACAGTATAGGAGATCTTCTTAAATTTCATCGGCATGCACACTGTACGCAAGATTAAAGGAAGTGCTCGATCCATCAAAATCGAGCTGAAAACTTTGAGCCGACTTTTAGACACTGCATCAAAGAGTTCGTTCACCTCAAAATGTCCACTGATGGGGTAAACAAGTTGATCATTGACCGCCATTATTGACTTTTTTAGTCTAACTTTGCATAGCAAGGAGTAATCACAAAATACATCGGACGTTCCTGGGTAATTGACAGGTAAACAGTAAATGCAAAGTGGACCGGATGTCGACATGGATAACTTCGGGGAAATGCTCGGTTTAATATCCGGTCTGACATACAGCAATTGTGCTAACAAAATAAATAGTATAACTTTCCAGTAATGATATTACTAATGTATGTGTTGTAAAACTAAATCCATAGCGATCAATTAAATTCGTAATTAGCATTATTTTGGGTCACAGTAGCAAATACAGATAATATATATGTTAGGACAATTTCAACAATTCCACTGAGTGCAGCAAAATATCATTAATTTATTGTTAATTGTCTATTTATTTAATTAATTGAAAAGTTTTGGTGCGGAAATTCACTGATTTCAAGAACAATTTGATTAATGGTCTGCTGAAACTAAAATAATGATGAATCCATGATGATATAATTAAGGATAAAAACTCTTGGATCATTTAAATGAAGTAGGGCTCTCTTCGACTGGACCCTATTTTCACATAATCTGCAGTGGGTGGAAGCAACTAGAGTAGAACGACACTAATGGTAATGATTATTTGAACGTAATTTGAAATTTCATATAGTTGCCAATTTATCTTGTAGCCATTACCATGTTATAGCATTTTTACACGCCAATTCTGGTGAATATAAATTCAGAATTACTTTATAATTCAGCCGCCAATGCAAAATGCCGTCGGAGGGAAGCATAAACCAAAATACTTTGTATAACTGTCTTCTCAAAGTAAGACTGGGAAGACACACCAAATGGCTGATCGGGTAATGCAGGTAAGTCGATAATAGGAACCCTTGCGTATTTGTGATAACGATTTCTTTGAAAGCAACTGCGTGCAGTTGTTTTGGTATCGAGAACACATACGATAAACTAAATTTCGCAATTTCATGTTCGTGCTCAGACGGATGAGTGTGTGGCTAATCCAAAGTGTATTTCATTCGATGAAAATGTGATACATGTATTCTCATTCTCACGTTTGCGCACGGCTCTGTAGCGAGGTAACTAATCAAAATTTTAATTACCTTAATACTGCAACAAATACAGAGTTATGGTGATGGGAAAATGTGTAGATTGGCAGACTATGGGCGCTACGCTTACGCACAAGTTGACGTTAATTTAGCCATTCGACTGGTTGCAATTATTGTTGCTAGCGGCACTTGGTCCACCAAATCGCCATTCACCGATAGAAATGAGAACTGGGAACTTTGTGGGATGCTTTGTGGGATGTTGTTAAGATTTATAGTTAAAATTCTCTCATTACTCAGTCTATAGACCTTGGGCTGCAGTAAAAATAAATTGTTATTTAACCAATCGAACTACTGCATCGGAACAAATTATTTTCTGAATTGGTTTGGCAAAGTCATTGTCATTGCCGCATATTACTTATTATGCATATACGCATATTACAAGATTGCATTGAATAATTATATTGAAATCATCCTAATTAAGTAAAACGTTACAATATAATTGAATCAATAAATTTCATGTAGTGTCGATGTTTCTGTGTAAGCAGAATCCAGATAGCATATCCGACAAAATAATAATGTGTATGACCATAAAAAGACATTCCAAATATGATTGATAATAAGCTTATTTATTATCAATCAACAAATAATCATGATTTGGAGGGGTGCAAGTCAGAGTTGTTTCAAAAGTTCTCTGTCGCCGCTATTACATTTTCTTTCGATAGTTTGACATACCAAGATTTTGTACTTTGTGTACTATTCGTACTTTAAAAATCGACTTTCACCCCTTTGCATTAAAAAATAACCTATATAGTTTCTTTCTAGTTTTGGTTAATAATTAAGAAGCAAAAAACCAATTCGTTTTCATTCTTACGAGTCTAACTTATTTGTTTAAATCTTCAGGCAACTAGAATCCTGAACTAGAATTTTTTTCCGAAATGCAAGCTACGCTATTCACTCTGCAGTTCTCTAGTATTGCACAAAGATGTCTAGACCTCTTCAAGAAAAAGTAGAAAAACCAAGACAAAAGCAGTCCTCATCACTAATGAGTCTAGCACTTTGAAAACCACGAAGAAAATAATTTCTCGGTCTGACTGGATGTGATAATTGGAGGATTTCCAGTAATTAAAAGCTTTTGTTTTCAGAAAATGTTTACACCATTACGAAATAAGCCAATATTTAAGCATATGATTGCAAGAAATACGACCTTTTGCATTTTTGCACATAGGGAAATTATTTGAATAGCAAATACATACAATGCCATAGCAAATATATGCCTAATAGTCAACGGCTTTAAATTAATTAGCCGATAAACCCATAGCCGGGTTTGTAAAACTATAACTCACCTAATACTTGTAAAAGGGGTTTCTATATGTAAGATATCCTCCTAAGAGCCGCATCAAAGCCACCACTAAATTTAGATTTTCATAAAATGTTATGCAATCAACTACAGCTGATGGGAAAAGGTGGAGCGATTGGTTTTTGGCGCAACGAAATGTCACTCTACCATTATTGACGTGTGTCCTCTGCAGCTCTGTAGTTAGATATTGAAAGAATTCAGTTATGTAAATGTCGGTAGGTTCTAATCCGCGTCAGGGTGGAATTTCTCTATAAAATGTATACCCATATATAATGTAGCCCAAGGATTGAACCCAGAACGCATTCCGATTCAAATATTCAAATATTAATTCGAATTCATTTAACCAACTAAAATTCGTACACCGCATGGGCAATGCAATGCGGTCATGCGGCCCACGTCAGACGACCCAAACACTCCTGAAACCCCGACACGGGGTTTCAGGAGGTATCACATTTATTCAGTACAGATTTCGAGTATTTATAGAGTGGACTCGAAACAGATGCCGAGTGCCGTCAAACCAGATGAGCGTGCAAAAAAGCGGAGCCGAGAAATTATTGTAAAGGAAATGACAAAATTATCAAAACATGTCATCGGGAAAATTTTAATGAAGGATACGGCTCATTTGTTCAAGGGGAAACGTCTATTAGAAAGAAGAAAAAAAAATACTCTAGTCTTTCCAACCCGATCAATAGCGTTTAGACTTCGGCTTATGGTTCCATTCAAACGTTGATTGGAGAAGAAAATTAGTGTTCGTGCGCAAAAATGCCGAACGCGCGGAACCGTTTCAAAGGCACCATATTAACGAGAGTACTGCGATCGACGCATACAAAATGCAATGGGATCGCAAATTAGTTAGATTCGTACAATGTATACCAATTGCATTGGAGAGTAATATATATAAAATCGGAAACTTTAATCTGTTATATGAAAACCAATATTTTGCATTTTCAAAATAGAGAAATGTCAATGTAGCAATATGATGTATTCATTTGTTTTACCTTTGCCATTTCAATGCTTTTTCGAACTTTGTCTAAATAACTCAAAAAAGATTTTGAACTTGAACATCCATACCATTTTATAATATTGATGCCCACTTGGGATATTGCCATTAGGTAAAAAACGGCCACCACCAAGACTGAACAAGCGCCATCAGCAGCGGCAAATGGAACTAAAAGTCCGATGCCCAACCAATATGGCATCACCAACTTTAATGCAAATAGTCGACAGATTTCGTTTTGTGCAATGGCATGAAGCGAAAGGAGACCTATTGACAATTCTTACAAAAATAAAATCCAGCAAAATATCCTGAGAAAGATCGAATTTATATATGCTCATGTGTACGTGCTTCCAATGTGCACAACTCATGTAAATATCCATGCCCCGGTTCCAGCACAATGGGCTCCTAGGACGTTCAGTTCGGTTCACTTTTGGAGATCACACGCGCGGAAGAGACGCCTAACTTTCGGCATCTATTTCGTGCGACCGAAGACGGCTTGTTTCCAACGTTTTAATTTTATTCCTAACATCTTCCCCTCTCACAATTAATATCCCCGCCCGCCGAACAACATCAAAGACGACTTAATCCTG
This sequence comes from Mycogona germanica, assembly GCA_034698785.1. Classification (NCBI taxonomy): domain Eukaryota; kingdom Metazoa; phylum Arthropoda; class Diplopoda; order Chordeumatida; family Chordeumatidae; genus Mycogona; species Mycogona germanica. Next base: position 19,325 of record JAQGBY010001653.1, on the reverse strand, counting down.
TTCAATGTGTTCCTCCATCCCGCACACGCAATCAAATGTCACTTCCACTACGCAGCATTTGAGCACCCAGACATCCGTGTAAAATCAAAGAAAACATTGACTGAAGTCGGTTGGGTGCTGCCGGAAACACGATCCGGTACGTCAGACAATTGCTTCAATTGATTGCTGACATTCCAACTTGCGTGGTTGGTGACCATGCAGCACGTCCAACCAGTCAGGTCCGAAGGTGGACGGATTTTGGATGGTGGCGCATCCAACTTGTCATGGTGGCAATTTTCGACAATCGTTGTGTACTCACATATAGTCGGACCAAAGTTTAACTCACCTTATTATGCTCCGGGAAAAGCTTAATAGGTAAAAGAAACTGCGGACCTTCGACAGGTCATCTTTCATCGATTTACTATAACTGTGAGATAGGGTCTCACACTTAGCAAAATCAGAAGATTCGAGTGATGGATATTAAAGGCAGCGCCTTAATAACCATAGACGAAAAATGCGTAAAAGTTTACGATGAATGTTAAACATATTACAGACCAAATACAGGTCAGAGACCGTGGAAACCCGACGACGAGCTGATGAAGTTGCATAAATAAAAATATGTAAACTGTAATTTGTGGAACTCAAATTAGAATAAAAGTGAAGATGTAAAGACCGGTGGCGGTGGCGCAAAAATGAATGGATTCTTTTGGAACACTGTGCATTTGTTCTCCTATAGGGTATTACACGATCGATCATTTAACGTTTGGTAGCTTGTAAATATAATTTTGTTTGGGTCCAACATGAACATGCAATGAAAGATTTATATGTGCATGCGATATATATTGTAACGTACGCCGTAGACCAAAACAAAATTACATTTCCATGGAGCCAACTGTGGAATCACTCGATCCTCCAGAAAACACTACCAGATAATAACAAAGACTGTGGTGCACGTATGTTTTACGATTAATGTTTCCAATAATATCCTAAGCCACAACCAGTTTGTTCAACCAGACAGTCACGTATAAGGACGGGTTATCTCCAAGCACAGTCTAGATCTTAACCCTTCTCGCGCTCGTTAATTGTTGCCTCTAATCTAGTTCGCAATTTCTACTGAGAATATCTTAACCGTGCTTAAGAATTCCATGTAACTGAGTGGTGGTTTGAAATGCAAAACTGCTGCTTCTGACATTTACGTAATAGGTTTTGACGTTGCTTTTCGACGCTGCTCATTGTCGAACCGCGCACGTCATAACGACACAGGCTAATTAGCCGCATTGACATTGGCTTTGGAGCACACTATTTATTACAAAATTTAATTCCAAAATTCAAAGACATGGTGATACGCAATTAGGCACCAGAATTTCTTTGAAAACTAATTATAAATGTGCATTTTTTGGTACCGTTCGCCTGACGAAATTTGCCGAACCAGGTTATGAATATAATATAGACTTGCTAATCGTATTTCCTGGAAACCAGCTACAAAACACGGGCATGTAAATTGATTTCCGCGAACATCAGAGGAGATAATTGCGAAGCGAATTTTCCCCTCACAAAATGTATAGTACCTGCGCAACGATTCGGCCATTACTCATAATAGGACGTGTTCACCAACCGATTGAATACATACAACTATACTGAACCGTATTGACGTTGAATTTGGCTTCGACGCATTTATGGAAAACTAAATAAATATTATACGTGTATACGTGTATGTCGCCTTTGGTATTCATTTGTTTAATAGCTCATTAAATTGGACGTAAAGATCACAAACGCTTTAAAATGTGCTGAGTATAGCAACACGCGATTCACAATTTATCCAATTTAGTAGAATTATGGCTGTCAAATACAATTTTAATTAAAAAAATTGAGATACTGGAATGAGTGTAAAAAAAGCGAGTCCATTAAGCGAGAAATTAAAAATAAATTGGAATCTCTTTATGCACTCAAATGTTTTGTAAATTATAAATAAAGTGTAAAATTGTTTTTAATGTTTGATCGAATAAAATTGAATTCTAAAAATCAATTTTTCGTTGTACGCTCGTGTAACAATTGATTACTTATTAAGCTCTAAAGTATTAATTTGCAAGTGCGTCTGAGTTGGCATTCAGTTGTCGATTGTTCACCACTTCTACTGTCCCCTAAAGTGCACATACGTAGATCTCTTCTATCTTTATACCTATATATAAGAGAACACGTATTATTAGTTGATCCTTCCGTCAATTATATAGGATCTAAGCGAACCATCGCATCACCAACTTCACATTAACACGCTGGCAAATTTCATTAAACAATTCGTTTATTGTTACTCATACCGGATAAATTTATTGCCCGGGGGCCAGCTGATTCGCCTAGACCTACGCGTTAATTTTTTAAGGTATTAACCTCCCCCCACCACCACCACCAAACAACACCCTCCAACCTAAATTACACCCCTTCCTAAATTACACATCGCTTGCCTTCATCCAATTATGAACTCTCTCCATCTCTTGACGTAGGAGAGGACGCACCCATATTTCCTAGGAGGAATCCTCAACTATCCTCTCCTTTAGTACCACACCATCAACAACACCTCCTCCTCCCCCTCCCAGCAACCTATATTTCTTGCATCTTTATCCACCACCCTTCCATCAAAGGAAAACTTCGCCCTCTTACCTCCTATAGTGCGTGAACCAATAATAAATCCCGATGGCTGCCTTCGCCATCGATCGATAAGAACATTTTTTCCCCATAGAACATTTCATTATCTTATGCAAAATACAAATTTACATCCATAGATTGTTAGTGTATCACGTTGTATGGGGAGGGGGGATGATGGAGCTGGAGGTTTGATACATGTCGGAAACCAACACCCACCCACAAACCAGAATGCCACCCACCACCCAAACCGAAGTTATCGATCGGCCTGTGTACGGCTGTCCTCGTTTTAATTAAGACGGAACGTGCTTAAATAAAGGAGGGGGATGATAAGAAATTGGGTGATGCGGTGGGTTGGGAGTTAAGAGGGGTGCCGTGAGGTAGCGCCATCAAGTGGCACGTAAGCAGAGGGGGAGGGGGTGCGTCGGTAGATTACGAGCGAAAAAAATCATAATTTATCTAATACAACAAGATAAATTTTGACTCCCAAAAATATATCAGTCGCAAAATGATGCTACTGCGTTACCTCCGGAGACCAGATCAAAGACGTGCAGAATTTTCAGACTTTTTTCTTCCGCACCACGGGACGTGAATCAAGAAAGTCCGGCAAACCGCGTCTGCGTTTGTCGCCAAATATTAAGTTTGCACTCGACGGTCGTGTTGAAAGTGACTGGAGATTTTAGATATGCGTCCAATGCCGCGCAAGAGAGTGGGCTCAAGTGGTCAGATGCTCTCATGAGGATATGAGAAAGGAGGAGTGATGACAAATTACCAATTAAAACGATCCGCGAGCACCTGAGGCGCACGATGGGTTTTGGTGTGTGGGGGTGCCGAAAATGTGTTGAGTAATGTTCAGTTTTGTCCTACGAGAGTATAAAAGAAATTTGTGTGGGAGTATCTCTTTGCAAAGACAGCTGTTGTTTTTTTTTCGCCACTTGCATGCAAACCAGATTCGATTAGATATTCAAGAATGACCGAATGCAATCTTTAAGATAGCCAGCTGGTCGGGATATTAAATAAGAGTACTCTAGTATAATAAATCAATTTAAACATAGAACTTTTAATTAAGAAAAATCACTGAAATTGTAAAAGACGTGCTCTGAAAAAAATTATACTCTGTATCAGCACTACTGATAAACAAATTGTAATTTCGTCAGCTACTATGGGCTAACGCCCATTCCTATTTCCTGCCGTCAGTCAGCTGAAAAATTTGGTAACTTTTTAAAACGTAATTTGTTTTGACGTAGCTGCCAGTTAATGGGAAAGTCACCTGCGTTCAACAAGCTATCTGGTGGCCTTTATATTGTGAATGGGCGCGTCAAAAAATAATTGTTTTCACGCAGGAAACGATTTTCATCACACTCTTATCAGATGTCACGAATAGTGAATTCGGCATTGGATAGCCACTAGACATGTCAACTGGCCGTATCTGGGGTGCTATAATAGTGGTTTGTACGGTAGGGTTACAACCGTCACTCTTGTAATGGTGTGGTCCGATATGAGCATCAGCAAATTAAAATGCAACGGATTCCACAAAGTGGCACTAGAGGGCTCTATGTTAAACAATTGCTATATGAATGAACAAATTTTGAAAATAAACCATTCCGAATTTTTGAAAACGTTTAATTAAGACCGTCGAATTGTCCAGTTGACACTACAGTGACGTAAACTAAAATAAAAATTGCATTTGAATACTTAAAAAACATGTGCGTCACAATAGTTGACGACCACTGGTTCAGGCAAACATGGTCTAAATCTTGCTTCCAGAAATCAAACCACACGTAAATGTATCCCCAGGGATAACCTTTTTCGCCTCCCTGCCCCACTAGACAGGACACAGATATACGGTTATGTTTTGTAAACATAGGGGATGATGCGGTTTCCGCCCATCAGCAAGATTTATATAAATCCTCCTGAGACTCAAGTCAAAACAGGAAACATTTTTCTGGATTTATTTCTCTGATTTTCCCTAAGTATGTTCACAGATAGGAGAAATTCGGAAAACAACTGTGCTCGAGCAGTTATACTTGTCACGCCACAAATTGAGTTCAAACGTGGGCGTTGGCATAATCGCGGAGAGATCCCTCACCAAGTGCATATATGAAGCGGTGAAACCCAGGGTGGTGTATGTGGATTTAAAATAAATTAGTTATGGGCTAAAACGCAATCTTGGTACTACACGGAACTCGGAAGTATATGAGGACGCATCTTCTAAAACCCTCTTGTTTCTCAATTCGAGAGAACCCAGAGTTACACCACTAGAGGATTCATCGCTACATATGTATAAATACATGTATGCGCCGCAGGATCTCAGGCGTTTATGTCACGGGTTAGGAAAGCATGGTGTTTGACATCACAGTAATTACAGTATAGCATGTTGTTGGAACAGAAGGGAATTCAGGAATAGTCTAGAGTGAAAACAAACCACTGTTCGTCATGTTTATAGTATTAAAAATCTAAGCACATATACTGTATACAAATACAGGTCTGTATCAACGAGTGTACAAAATGTACAAGTATATATTGCACATGTGCGCGATATATGTACTTGGTAGACCATTATTTATGAGAACGATAAAATGTTGCCACCCCGGGGATATCCTTTTTGTTATTTCAGTGTTTGGAAAAGAACAAAAACTTCGCCTTGTACGGTGTATTACTTTTTGTGAGAAACGAGAAGTGCCGTTGGGTGCGCCATTATGTGGATTGGAGAGAAATGTCATCTGGCCAGTTGTGCCGGTGAACGAAGGAAACGGACAGAAGATGGAACGAAGTTAAATTTTGCTCTATGGATCATTAATTGCCTGATCGAATTTAGACTACCTTTTCAATATGCTCCACTAAAAAATTATTTTTCATAATAAATTTACTATCTCTGTATTTTGGCAAATTTATATTACTCTGTATTAGGCGATAAATAGCCTATACAAATATGTACATGAAATATCATTGAATATTTCATCATATGTGAGTATAGGGTTGAACCTTAACGTTCCTTCTAAATTTCAAGAAATAAACAGCGATAACGAAGAACATTTTCAAAATCTGAAAGACGTAAATGATAGTCTGGCAAATCGAATAAACGAAAGCTAGCGCCGAGAATTGAATCCGGGATCGTCTTACTATTGAAATACATGTCGGTGAAACAACATGATCTCTCAGGAGGATGACCTGCAGCGAGTGAGGCTTCACTGTATCGCCTGAAATAATTGGTGGTAATTTGAGAGAGCGAGAGACGAGTGCTGGCGATTCATTTGAGCAGAGTGAAGCGTTGTGTGCTCTGGATGACGCGTGGGGGTGACAGTGACGCTCCAGCGGAAAATGATATTGTTTCCATTAGTGGAAAACCATCGCTCCAACTGCGTAATAGCTCGCTCTGACGCGCACGCGCAGTTTGGAATAGTTATAAATTTTAAATCACACTCGCGAAAAACGTTTTCAGCGGCGCTAACGAGCATGGCGTGTCCATTGTCGGCCGTGGGCCGTTTGCCAGAGACTGTATTTGACCGATGCCTACAGAGTAATTCCGAAATTGGACGTATGCGTTTTGGACAAGCTGCGAGTGACACAAAAATGTCACCAATCGCGAAAAACACAAAAGCTCCAAATCGACACGCTTGCTGCTTAACCTGCATCAAAGAACTTCTAAATTGGCATTGCAAAATATCAGCAATGTATTCAGTTTAAAATTCATGAATAGCTCGAATTTTTGCTTCAATTTCGAAAAAAATAAAAGAGCGAACGCGAGATAGTTAGAAATGTGAAAAGAATCTTGAAAGTTAAATAAAAAATAAATATATCGTTAACTGTACGAACGAATCTTGAAAGTGCTTTCCAAAAAACATTTCACATTCGAAAGCATAACCTACCTATTCAAGAAACCTCAATTGCAAAGCAATCTTGACTAGTTAACTGGACATTCATCTAATAACGCACGACGAATTATGATGAAGATCGTGAAGACGAAAAAGAAAATATAATACAGGTAACAGAGCTAGAGATGAAATGGCTGGTTGAAAGTGCTTCAGCGAACGTCCCTCCAAAGTGAGCGCGTCGACCAAAAAAGCGAGTTCCAAATAAGCCTAAGTACATGTGATCCCGCTGCTTTTAGCCAGGGAAACACGTCCACGCGCGACCGTTTGGCAAATTTTACAAACGACCTCGATAACCTGGGCTGGCGTTGTGGCCGCACCCCCACCAACCCCCATCCCCATAAATCTGCCCCACCTACACCCCCCCCCCGTCCCCCCACTCCTCTTCACCCAGGCGCGCGGCGACAGCATTGCCAGCGACGAAAAGAGAAACATCAGGGCCAATTTGTCGTCACATTTACGATGCCATTGAAGCACGCCATTTTTTTTTCTTCTCCAACGCGGACGAAACGTCAAAGCCATCCGCCTTTCCAATATTGCCACTTGCGACGCGATCATCAGATTCTCCCTTGCATGAAAAATGGAAGTCAATAGATTTCTAGCTTTCTTTCGAGTCTATTTGGAGCGCTATTACTGAGGTTTGTATCGCCGGTGTCAATTATCTGGAATTTCACAGTTTGATCGAACAATCAATCCCCATTTAATAATCTATAATTGGTTTTATCCACGTGGATACATCCATGTCCGATGTGTGAACCGATTCGGGCTCGACCTCACAATATTTTGGTCCGTAATCAGACTTGTTATCTACAAGTGTGCTAGGTGGGGCTCAAAGTCAGTAATGCGTTGTTTATAAATATTTGGCGAATTCTTCCATTCCCTCGATTGGTGAGTGTTGACTGCAGTGTAAAGGTAGCGCGCGCGTCGATCACACACAAACGTTTACCCGCATTCCCGTATCCCAGGGATATCTGCATAATATCCCCCATCTCTTCCCCACCCCACCACCTTTTCCCCCACCACCACCAACCGCAAACATGCGAAACAACCAAGCAACCTTGGAATATAAAAACGCAGCCGCCGCTGCTGCAGCAATAACGTGAGTCGGCACCGCACAACCTCGAGGTATAATGCCGATGGTGAGATGAGTGAGAGCGAGAAAAACTGCCCACACCGTACATTCCTGGTGTTAGCCACGTCGGGCGACGGTGGCGACATGGCGCGGATTATATTTGGTACCATTATGAGAACCATTAATTCGGAAAAGTCGTCGCCCTATTCTAAGAATTTGTTGGCATGTTAATTTAACTTTACACACCCATGCAGGGATTGCGAAGGCTTCCATAAAAGTTATATTGATATATGTTTAAGATGCCTTCAATGGAGTATTGTTTTGAACATTTAAGGAAGTATTGTTTGATGATGCATAAATTTAGGAATGGACAACATGGATGATACCCATGGATGAGTCACGGACTGGCGTCGTTTCCCTGTTCCTGAAGTTCTGGTGGGCACCTAGATGCTCAGGAGGATATTTGGTGCATCCTCTCGTCCATCTGCAGCATATGGGAGAGGAACTCGTTAGGCAGGCTAGTACCGAACCGAACTGTCAGCAAGTGCAAGGTGCGAGAGAGCGAGAGATGAAGGGAAAGGAAAAAACTAAATACGGAAGGCGAAACTCCTTTCCGCTGCAGGTGCTCTGCCCCCCTTTCTTGTCGCTTGATGACGATCGGAAGTTCTACACCCACGGTCATAAAGAAAGCGATCCCTGTCCCACATATCGTTCCCTGGGAGCGAGAAAGAGCGAACGGGGGTGAGTGAGGCCAAAGAGCCCCCGTTCCCGAGCGAAGGGCGGAGGCTCACAATATGGCGGAACTGGGGTGGGTGGAGACTGAATTGCACGCGGAAATGCAGAGGAGTTTGTGCAGACAGGGTGTTTTAAGGTAACAGTAGACACACCATCTATCGACGTCTCACATTATCACTAGATGACGTTGTTATTGTTTACTTTTTGCTCAGCTTAGGAGGACCAAGGAGAACCTTTTAGTGACAAGGGTTTAAAGCGCATTGGCAGACTCTTGACATCTCCCATCGTCACTACACGTAGATAACGTTGCTTTATGCTTTGTTAGCCACAAGTTTTAAATAGCACACGCACACTCTTTAAGTTATCTAGTAATTCGCATTAAGTTCCGGCAATGTAAATACATTTTCATTAAATTGTCTATTAATATTTGTTAAAGGGAATACCTCTTGATTTAAGCGCTCAAAACCCCCCCAGAGAGCGACCTGGAAATTTTGCCTAGCCCAGGCTTAGTATTAATTAATTAATAAATATAATATTGATAAGTATAATAAATTGTAATTAAACGTAGTTGGGATGAAACTCAAAGTTTGCCCGAAAGGATCGAGTATTTTTAATCTTCTGTTGCGACAGCTGAAACCATCTTAAGGGTGACACTTTTAAAACGAAAAACAGTACATGCATGTACAATCAATATACAGGGTACAGGTACGTTTACATGTGTATCGACTGTATAACGATTATACGACCAAGAGCTCCACTCTACCTCTACATTCTCGTTAACGTTTAATTAGTAACTTGTCAAATTCATTTTTTAACAAGTCAAACTTATAATTGAAAAGATGTCACCAACACAAGTTGCCTAAGAGCCACACAATCTGCCAAAAATATTCGCAGCGTTTTCTCTGCTTTTGATAAACGCATAATTCTTGCCCCAACTACAGGTTCAAATAGTTCTTTTTAGATTCTTTGGAAGCCAAAGAGAAATAAAAAAGAACAACGTGCGTGTCAATATGAGATATACCTAAATAAATATACTGTACGTGTTGGATATTGGCATTATCAGAATCTAACCTCCAGTGACCCTCAAGGCTAATCGAATGCCGAACCGGGCAGGATTTCCAATAATTTATTACAGATTTCACGTAAATAAATAGAAAGAATCTGGAAAGAAATGTGTTCGAACAGCGCCACTTGAGCTCTAAGTGGGGGATTCACAAAACTTCGGCAGCAGCGAACGCCACCAAAAGGGTCTCATGTGTCAACAGTACTTATCTGCACTCACGAATGTGTGTGGAGCCATAACAAAATGACATTTTCCATTAAGCAAATCGTTAAACACTATTCGTGTCTTATTACATTTGGACACTTGGTCTCAGGAAGATATACGGGGACGTCTATACGGGCAATCTACACGGCCGGGGAAGGGGGGTGGTGGTCGTTTTTGATAGGCGCCGGGGAGAGTGAATTTTTATGTACACCATAAAGCGCCGTCCACTTCCTGGACCTCACCCGCGATGGAATAGGCGCCGTGATAGTTATAGACGGAAGCGCTGGGTCGGTTCGAGGCCGAGAGGTCGTCGGGAGAGGGGTGGTGGGGTGTGGCGGGGGATGGGGGGGGGCGTTGCGCACAACAAGTTGACGACTATCGATTATGAATTTATTTTTTCCTTTCGACGAATCTGTGTCATTGATAGGTCTGTCGGCGTCGCGCCGCGTCTCGGTGTATTTGCATGCCTGGCGAAATCGATCACGAATTTGGTTTCCAGTATCGAATGTTTGTCGCTAGCAACTATTTGTCATTTTCTTCGGCGGCACAAAGAAAACGCTGAAGAATGGGTATGGCACATTTCCGGGATCTCTGATATTTTTTAACGGCACCCCTCCAACCATTTGTATTAGATCACGCTGCAGTCACGCTCGAGAAACAAATTTCCATAGATCACCCAACCAATGCCGTATCATCAATCAATTTTTGTCGCTTGACTTGTAGCTGCGTATGTGTGCTGAGTGCAATTGGAGTTCTAAAAGAAAATAATAAAATATAATGTGCCAACAACAACATATTCACAGTAAAATTTTCATTTTAAATTATTTCATCACTTAAATCAGTCACTTAAGTCAAACTTTCCATGTGAAATAATTGAGCAAGCACATATTTAATAATACATCACAGAATATCCATTTTTTAGGATGCCCATCGAATTTTAAATGTGGTTTTGATTTAAGAGAATAAATTTCTTTAATTATGCCAACTTTACAGTGTAGATAGGATGTCTAATTTGCTAATGTAACAAACAAATGAGAACATCAACGAACTGAAATAAAATATTTTTAATATTTCTCGTAAATAAATGCTAACGATTATCCAAATCGTAGATGTAGATATAATTTTCTACCACAAAAACCAGATAGATCCAAAAACCAAAAGATAAAATAGCTTATAACCGTTGCTTTTGAAGCTCGAAAAATAAAATATAGGTGGCGCTGCGAGACGCAAGATTATATAGCGGTACGAAGGATCGCAATAAATGCGTGGGTGGTGGGTCAAGATCCGCGTGGATCTTGCTGCGTTCAGACAATGGATCGACTTCGCCTGTCGGGCAACTACCCCTCCCCTCACCACTCTCCCGCGACCGGATGTGCAACTGACAGGAGCAGCCCCCTGGCGAGACAGACAGTCTGCCCGTCTATCTCGCTGATGGCAACTACAATGAATAGATCAATAGCGAGTCAAAAGCGAAATTCTATTTCCAGATGTTCAATCGATTCTAACAAATAACAGCGCTACTCTGGAAAAATATATTTTTTGTATCCAATTATAGTCTTCTACAACTTTCTTCTAAACCAATGAGATATGCCTTGTCGTAGGGTATTGTAGAATTAATAATTTATTTTGAGTAATGTGTTACTTCATCGATAGGCTGTCGCAATTATGGTCCACTACATAGTTTTTAAATGTGCATTATACTAGCGTCAATTGTACGAATTGTCGCAGCCCAGTTAGTTTAGCGACTGACTGTGGCTCGGCGGTCCCGGGTTCGATTCCCTGCGCAACAACCGGAGAAGAGCGAAAGTGAAAACGCAGGTTAAATAGCGCTGGTTCTATTATTCATCTGTCTTAGTTGAAATAATTTTAAAAATCAAAATCCATCCAGTCCTTAATTTCAGATTGAGTTCTGGGAATCAAATCTCAAATCTCCTATTGCAAAAGTATTTAAAATGAATAATAAGCACTTGGTGAGGCTCATGAGCAATCAGCGTACCGCGAACGTCATGAGGGAGAAGGATAATAAGGTAGATTGGGAACTTTCATACTGCGGCTGATGCGCCGAAAACGAGAGTAATCACTTTAATTTAAGACGGTCCTTTTGAAACCCTCTCAACTTTAAAGTAGTTTTAAACTAGTTTTGTCGGAGATTACCGAGACTTAACAACGAGTAATTTAAAAACCAACGCAGCGAGATATACAGTTCTGCGAAATGAGAATTGGGGGGAGAGGTACACCCGGGATTAGTGAGCATGGCGATAGGATCTGACTTTACGACGAAATAAACATGGCTCGCTACCACGCAACGGGAGAGCTTTCACGACTAAAGCCAACTGTGTTTACGCGAGTAATTTCAGATTGCGGCTCGAAATTGGTGTTGTTTTTGGTAAACCCACCGGATCTTGCCAAACGGCATCGGGTCACGGCCAACAATCAGCAGGAGCGGGATCGTGTGTGGACGCGGTGGGCACTTCTCCTTGCCCATTGCCATAATTTATGGTCTCACTGAGTCTCGAGCGCGTACCACAACCGCAGACAAAAATTACGTTTGCATTTCAAAATTGAATTTTTTTCCGCACGCAACCAACGTGACAACAACGACCGAATGTACAGCGTCGTAGGCTTTGTGCTAAGACAAAAGCACTAAGCAAGGATTAAAATAGTACGAACGAGACCAGAATATGAAATGTCAAAACTTTTGTAGGGTTGAGATTTGGATGGCGGTGGGGGAGGGACGAGGTTATAGGAGATTTCAAGTACATCATAAATAAGAATGTTGCCAGGGTTGCATGTCTGGATTCTCTGAATCCAAATGTCGCTGTAGATTCTGGAATCATGAGCATCGGGAGGAACCGAACAGGGCGTACAACGAAACACTGTAGGTGATTTCAATTTCGTTTGAACAGTTAGTGGAACATGAAACAAACCTATTACCAAGAGCGGTCCTCTTTATCGTCGGAAGGTGAACCACCTTCCTACTCCTACAAGACGGTCCTTTAATTCTTATTCGGGCGCAAAAGAGAACTTCGTGAAATTGCTGCTTAGTGGTAACAAAATCAGTGACTAATCACAACCTGCATCTAAACCAAGCGGATGCCATTTGAAACAACTGATCGATCCAGCGCAACAGTCTGACAGGATTCTGAAGCTCTTGCCGATTCCAACAACAGATTATCTCCAGCATACTCGAGAAGGGTTAAGTACAGTTCGAGCATTCGTTCTACATTTCAAAAACAAATTTGCGTTCTCAAAGGTATATTCACACCATCTCAAGAACACCAGATCACGGCAGAATGGAGACAACCTAAAAGTCATCTATCTGTATCCAAATATTTTATATTGTATCTACTCGAAGCGGAAAGAAACAGTTTCAATCCTGCTTCCATCGCAGTAACCGGACGTGAAGGGAGGAAGATTATTCATGTCACGAATACTCATGTCAGGAGACTGGTAAACACGAAAATGATATTGACATTTACTAATTATCTATTCAAGGAAATCATGATCTTGTGCTTACAGTACAAAGAGTGCTGCGGCTTATATTGACAACGAACAAAATGCATCGACTGAATAAATAGTGTACGAATGCGCAATTGAAAAAGTAATTAGAAGTCTTAAATAGTTTTAGAAAACGATGAATTTGGAAAATTATTATCAGACAGATCGGATTATTTTTAAAGTATATATACTTCCTCTGTGAATTCAAATCCGTATGGCAAAGCAAAATGATAATAAGATCAGAATGGCTACACTTTCAGGATAAGAAAGATATTATTCTTTTAAATTATAGTCAGAAAAAATACGGTTGTCGATATCATATTTAATCGCAGTTGTATTTCTTGTACATTGTTAGCGTTACAGTGAGAACCGTGAGAAACAGCATTTTTTCGATCGATAGATCGTGCAGAGAGGTAGGTGGTTACAGGCCGAGCTGGTCTTATCAACGAAGTTCAGCTGCCCCCTGTTGAAAGGCAATCACTAACAACAGCGAAACCAACCTTTAAGAGAAGCGAACGCCACGGAAAATGAGGCGGGTGGGGTTCGTTCGTAAAGTTCTTGAAAGTCCGGAAAGCACACAAAAAATTGTTCTTTTACCAAACATCTACTAAATCGTCACACGATGCCCAACACTCCCAACAGTGATGATTCTGCACTATTTGGAGTCACATGTGTGAGTCTTTGTCAAAAATTTAACCAGCGATCGTCACACGGTCGCACGTTTCGTATATTTAAGAAACGTGTAATATGTTTTTTAGTTTCTGACGGCAGTTTTCAGGAGGATATTTGGCCCGTCTTATCTGCACAGGTTGACTGTTCAGATATTTGGCCTCCGGCAACGACATATGGCAATCGTAAAAAGTTAATTAAATGGCTCACAGACGGAAGAATGTAAATACACGAACACCGAGTCAATATTTCATCGAGCCTTTTCGACAATTGTCTTGATCCAAGTCTATAGATAAAGCAAACCATTTAAAAAAGTATGACAGATGTACAAACAAAGATAGATAAAAAGCTAATGCTTGCAGCCATTCTCATTTTTTAGGTCAACTTTTTCGAGAGAGCCACAATCACGTAGTCAATATCTAGATTCCTTCGCCATTCTCATGAAAATTTAATAGCATCTATATTTGAACAAAAATATATTCCTTTGGTCGATATAACGAATTTAAAACATGACCTTCCTGCCTGACCTACAAAAACTAGAACAAATCACCATAATTTCAGAATTAAAAAATTGAATTATCAAATCAAACTTGACTCAGATGACGGGGTGATACTATCGAATAAATGAAACTACAGTCAATAAAAAGCATTGCACCCGAAATATTTTTTACTAGTGTTTCCGTATGAATAAAATTTTTAAATTACAGTATTTTAATCAATATTTATCTACTTATGTGTTTTGACCTTGCCAATGAGTATTTCACGTCCAGTAACTCTCTCCGCCATTTGAAAAATACGCAGTGCTGGCCAGCAACTACGGAACCTCCAACATTGATCTTCCACCCAGTATACATATGTATACTGTATATGGCTGCAGCTGCCGCAGTTTCCAATTAAAGACGAGAGCCGAAATTGGCTTGCAACTACACGTTCCTAGGACTCCGGCAACAACAAAAAAGCAAGATGATGTCGAGGGCAAAAAGTGAGGAGGCGGTTTTGGGCGAAAGAACGAAAAGGAAATTTATAACCTCTGTAAAACCCAGTTGGAGGGGGGACGAGGTATACATTCACTCCAGACTCCAGACGCCCAGCAGACGATAAGATAGCGCTTTTTGTACATCAGGGCGTTTGCGACAAGTCGAGCCGCAACAAAGAAGGAAGAAGGAATAATTCACAGAACGATAAATTTGGAATTATCAATGTGAAATACGATCGCGCCGCACAATACGTGAATAAGTTATCATTTCATCTCCAAAATTAGCTAATAAATTTTCCAGTTTATTTGAAACTCAGCAACTAATAACGTTTCTTCAAATAACTACAAATGCCTCCTAAATGGATACAAAATATTTTTCTCTCTCTTTCTCTCTCTTAAAGTATTTTCTTTAAATACTCTGTATACGAGGAAGTATATGTTTCGTTATAAGCTTTTTTTCAACCCATCTTGCATTGAAGACATACATTCGTGCGTGCAGAATCCGTACATCGTTCAATAAAGAAGTCCAACATCATCAATGATAAATTCTTAGAAGGAGGTAGGAGCCGATGATAGTTAATCACTCAGATTTGTTATGTTTTCGCAAATATCAATTTTCTTTATTTATCTTCGAGAAGTTTCTGATTGTAGTCCTGCAATCCCCAATTATCTGAGTGATCATCAATGATGCCTAAGTAAAGTGAACATATTCCATAGAGAATACTTTTGGTCCCCAAAGTAACGTCTTGCAGTATTAACCTCGTTAATTTATAAGCTTAGGAAAACATATTGCTGGAAGTTTTGATAATTTTTCGGACTTTCCCTTTAAGGAGTTGTACTGCAGCACCAAAACAAACTAGTGCTAAAGCGTGTCGAGAGACGTCGCTCGAGAACGACTATTAACAATAAGCAAAATGTCGTCGGAAAAGGGTAAACCGGGACCGACCATGAATAGGAGCATGTGAGTCGTTACATCCTTGTAAGTCCTTACACGCACTCCCACTCCCACACATACACACCCTGAAAGAGATCACGAGGTACTTCGAGCTGGTGGCTGCGTTCCGAATTTCATGTATACCACACCCACTGTGCCACAGAACTCGTGACTGTGGAAAAGGATGGACTTGACGCGTCCACCACTCGAATAGCTTTGAGGTGACGAGAATGGAAAAAAGCTAGCGGAATTGACGAGGTGTGAAATAAAAATCTGGAGCCGTGGCTCCTGGTGGGGCGAGGTGGGGGATACTGTAGGTGGTGGGGTTGTTCTGTGGCAGCAGCGCTTTCGTCGGCATAATTAAATAGAAAATAAATTCTCAACGCGGCCTGGCGCTGACGTGCGGATGAAATTAAATGTCGAGCAAAAGCGCGAGAGAGAGAGAGTGTGGTTGCGTGTTTACCTTTTGTCGTTGCGTTGGGGAGAGGAGAAGCAGTTAAAAACTGGTGGGAACCTGGTCTCCCGTTGTGCGGTTGAGTAGCAAAGTCGTGCCGGATTGATGCCTCCCGACACCCGTGACGTGAGGCAGAAATTTCATGGAATTGTTCCTTGGAGATTCCAACATGAGTCATACCTAAAATAAATTACAAAAAAAAAGGATTATGTTTTCGATAATTGGGGGGAAATGATCAGAACGACATTTCGATCTGATCTCTAAGTGTGGATAATTTTTCCAGCACGGACCAAATTAAAGATGGTCGCAGCAACGTGGGATTAAAGGATAATTGAACGCGGTTACAGGAATATCGTACAGGTTTTTTTCCATTCTGTTCGAGGAAGTTTGCATTGTCAAGCAATCCCATGTCCTTCAAGCGAATAGGGGTCTTACGAGGGAAGGTCACATTATTTTTTTGTTACTTGTACAGCGTATCCCTCATCGCGCCTCATCCAGACTTGAAAATGCAGTCTCCAAAATGAATGTACGTAATGTGGTGAACCGCTTTTTTTATACACAGTTAATTTCTTGTTATGAATTAAGCGAGATAATACAAGAAGACAGAAAAGTGAAAGACTAGAGAGCAGTTGACAGTGTCTTCTTCTTGCGCGGGTCACCACGATTTTCCAAATCCAAAAGAACGATATTGCGAAGCTGAAAATGTATGCTGGTTGGAATCAATTTTTAAAAAAATGGAAATGAAGTGGTTAGATTATGGGAGGGGTATGTAAGCCGTACATCTATACAGGGTGTTAATAGTGCGGAGGAAAAAAATCATACTGTATACTCCTAGTGGCAAAATTAAAAAACGTGAACTTTCCTTTGAAACGATCTCGGTGCATGATAATTATTGATGACCTCTGTTGGATTTTCGTTCGATCTACTCGTAGTATGCAGTGGAAATTTGTAAACTTTGTACTGTTGTTCATTAATCGCTCCAAGCGCACCTGGTGGTGCATTGAAATTTAGATCGCTAAGCGTCTCTAGCGGCGACAAATGCAACCAGCTGACTAAATGTGCGACACCGATTCGAATACACAAATCCGGTCCCCTAGTGACATAACAACGAATGTAGCGAGGAAAAGGGCCAATGTGGGCGGTGGAAATTCGATAATATATTTCCGTCAGCCAACTCTGATATAGAAGTGTTTCAGAAAGACAAATGGAGCAAATTTCGGACACCCGCTGCGCAAATGACAAAAGAGGGTATTTGGAAAACGCGCCCACGTGTATAAACACAAAGCAAAACCCGCTGCTTTTATTAATATTCGAAGCGCTTGTGTTGACGCGTCCCTGTGAGTGACCATTTCTTTGTTTAGGGTTTAGGTAAGTGATTGCTTCACATTTGTAATCCAGATGTGGATTGAACCGCCACCTTCTATTGTAATATTATTGGTAATACTCGTAGGACGTAATCGGATTTAGACGTAATTGAATCTGGCTCCAAATATAAGTTGCAGTTGCGTGCTGTGTACCAACTTGTATAATTGATGGAAAGTCGATATAAATAAAATGAAATCCCGATTGGGATAAAAACAACAGCTTTCGTTTGATCGTGAACACAGTCCTCAATTCCGAAAATAACTGATTATCCTTTACCAAAAATAATACATATACTTGGAACCACAGCAATGATCCCTCATCAAACATGATAAAAATATAGCAATTAAAATAATATTCGTCCAGCCTGTCCTGGACACAACCCCCATTTTTATTAAAAATAATATGTTGTGATTTTCTCCTAAAATAGATAATACGCATGTCTTTCTTATATCCCAAACACATGAATGGTTACTTAAGAGAACGTCCAAGTCTACAATTTTCAAAATTTAATTCCTTGAACCAAAGTTGAGTTGTGACTTTGACATGATATGTCTACGATGTCTTCAGAATTTATCAGGCTTTTACAGTGAATAACAATACGATCTTAATAAAATAATTGGTTAAATTCGTTGAAGCCATATTCTTAAATGTTGTAGGTGACGGTATGATATTTGTCTTTTTAATTTCTTACATGTACAGTCAGTATTTGAAAAACTAAATTCACAAAATATTTTATTTTGACTAACTTGTTTCAATGTTACATTACACATTCTACGGTTGGCAACAGCCAAACGGCATAGACTACTGCAACCTACATGTCTCACGTACAGACAAGACATATTCTTTTTAAAAAATGGACACACGTCAAATAGAACGTCTTAAAAACTGGCAACTGTAGAATAAAAAAAAGAAGGCACGTAATATGATTATGCAGAACGCGCCAGTTGGTCTTGGCTAAACCAAATTGAACGTTCTCGTCACGACTGGGGGTGGGGTTTGATGCACACACAAGACGTCTGCGATATCGTTGTTGCAATGGGAAGAAAATAAAAAAGCAGAACAATAACAACAACCGGATGGTGATGGTGGTAGCGGGAGGAAGGAGGAGGTGAGGGTAGACGGGAAAGATGAACGATGTCGGCGAACTAAGACGAGCACGTCTAAGAAAATAATAACAAGAAGTGGCAGTAGTCCAGAAAAAGGAACAAAAAAAAAACGAGAGAGAAAAAATAACAACGAACGGATTATATGAAACGCGCTGCCATTGGCGTTTAAACGCAGTCCACGAATTCGCATGTGACAATCGCGGGACTGTCGCGGGAACCGATTGGCTACGTCAGCTGAAGTTTAACGTGATAATAGCACATGAAAGCCAGCGCGTCTGAAACAGATATGAGCTTCTTCAAAACGTATTGCAGCTTAATATATTACATATTGTCTCATGAAAGTGGTTTACACAGCTCAGACTCGATGCGGTGTTCTACAATGAAATCACCAAACTTCGACAAAATAAATAAATAGGTCTCGTTTATTTTGTAATCAAAATTAAAACTTACAGTTCGGACGGGTGGCAAAAAAACCACCAGCATGGGGGAAAATTGAGGAAGAACTCTCCGAGCCTTTACACCTGGCTAACTTACTCAAGTCATCGAGGTCAGAAGCTATTCGCGCTGTCATTTTTTCTTTCTAGAATTTGCTACAGTGATAATTTGAATAAAAATACACGCTCCCCTCAGGTAAAGTGGCAAAAGCAATGGCAGATAATAGGGTCACAGGATCAACTGACGTCGCCACGGACACCTCGAAGTTGCACAATTTCCAACAATTTATTCCAGCTGACAACCAACCAACGTCGTAGCAAAGTCGG
>JAQGBY010001652.1:0-27831 GCA_034698785.1 Mycogona germanica | reverse complement strand
ACTTCAGTAAATTAAAAAAAAAAAAAAAAAAAAAAAAAAAAAAACCTGATCTGACGAGCGGAAGTCTGGTTAGCCATTAGGTAAATTCCACATACAAATTGTTTCCATATTCATGTTACGATCAAGTTTTTCTTCGATAGAGAATAAATATTTCAGATACGCTCGCTAGATAGCACTAAAGCACTTGACTATTAAAGAATAATAATTATTGGGCTTTTAAACCGGAAGGTTCGTTGTTTATGTTCAATTGTTTGGACCACGGGTGCAAGGAGGGTGTGTACTGGGGTCCGGCCCACTTGGACTTTTAATTGAGGCGGACTAGGTCGTGTCTCTCTCGAGATTACTACTTCATCGAGCGATCGACGAGAGTATTGCTCGTTATATTTTGCTTGGTTGTGTGCGCGCGCACGAAATCAAGCGCAGATTAGTGACTTCGCGTCACTACAAATTTATTTGGAGGCGTTGGACGATTCCTTTTTTCGTTTTCCCCAGCGCAACGTTTTTTCTTCTTCATCTAGCCGTATGGTCAATGCGGGGCGTCCCTCACTTGTTTTTTTGTATCCACGTTGCTGGCTGAGACCAGAGTCTAAATCTGAGACCAGAGACACCAGATTGGCTCGCCTACGATGCCACCTTTCGGCGAAAGTGAAAAGCGCTTGTCGATCTCGATAATCTTACGGCATTAACGTATTCCTTAAACCTGCCAACTGTCCAATAAATAGTTTTCAATAATTGTCAACCACCGCTGAACTAATGATCATTGTTGATTACGACATTTTCTTTCGCATCGGGATTATTATTTATTGAATATTATATTGTTGGGCCCACAACAATCAACATCAGTGTAAAACGGATCGACAACCGTCATTTATTCTATTCTAATGAGAGTCGAAAAACTCACGTTTTATTGCTCTCATCAATTTATTTCACGGAAAATAACAAACAGTAATGACGTAGACACGTAACCAGAGAAATGAAAAGATATGTGGGATGTCATGGCATCCATATCCGGTTATGAAATTTCATTATCGATAGTTGGCGCATCCGGAATCCTCCATCGAGTGCAAAATCGTCAATCACGTTACCAAGTTTTCGAGCTAGTTATCCTTCGTATCGGAGAAATCGGAAAGATGGTGGATTTTATGAAAGCATCAGAATTGGACTCTTGTTAAAAATCGAAAATTCCGGTATGGAGCCAAAACGTAGGTATCCGAAAACATTCGAGTTTTAGCACAAATTATGCATTCTTAAGATGCACGAATACGGGTAAAATATGTCTAGTATTCCATTTTCGAACCTTTACATTTTTAGAAAGTTTTCAGACACCATTCTTAAATTTTTACTCAACCACCTCAAAAGGTGACGAAATCTGCCGTCGTTTCAATGAAATCCGCGTTACCTTCAAACTATGGCAAATCCCATCTGCTAATAGTTTCATGTGCTGGTGTCAACGTGGAAAAATAGCTGCACACAGCACGGTCACCCCATAATCCGACTATAATGTCAGCCAACTTGTTTTCAATAAGCGTATACACGTCGTTTCGTAATCAAATATCAGAATATTGATGGTCTATCTACCACGCCTGGCAGCTAGCTCTATACACAGCCCCCCCCACACTTCGCTATAGTGAAAGGATGAAAGCCTTGGCGACGCTAAATTTAAGCAAGCGGCGAAAGAAATAACCAAAAAAAAAGTACCTCGTACATAAAAAGGTGGCACAAAAAGTGTTGGGCAAAAGCTATTTATCTCACGATGCTGTCGTCATTAAGTTTCAGAGAGCAGTATCGGCCAAACCGGGCATCCTCCTGAGAATCCAATAAATATGTGAGGCATATTCGAAAATAGTGTTTTAGTCATTCTTAGACTAAGCATTAAGCTTTAGTCATTTTTAGGTTGGTTCACTAAAGCAACTATTACCTCTTGATGACGTAGTATTAGCGTTATTTCACTTCACGAGTTCACGTCCTTTTCCCCCATTTCTTGTGTCAGTCCATCTAGTAAATCTTAGATTTTGGTCTACGGAATATTTGTACAGCTATGGATAGCCATGCGGTTTCGTGATTACCATTAATCATGTGCATGTAGAGCTATATTCTCAATATACGCGAAAACGGGGATATATACATGTACATTGTACATATGCAATGCCACCAGCCAGCCAACTATACATGTACACATGTACAAGCGCACCTGCATATGTCTTTCTCCAAACCCCATGTTGGGTTTTGTTTACTTGCACTCAACCGTTGTCTAGCTGAATCGCTGAAGATGACGAATATGGGGGGATAATTCAGGGTCTGACATGTTTTGGAAATTTTTTAAAGAACATGTTCGCTTATTCAATACTATTAACAAATCGATATACTTAATAAAATTAACATCAGAAGCTATATATCACTGACGATGCCATAAAGTCAATTTGGTGAACAGATGCCAAATTTCGAAAGGTTAATCCTGTTGTGAAAACAACCAAACTTTAAAATTTGTAATTGTAAATAACAATTTTGTTGTCAGTATCTTTGTAATAGTTTATGCCAATGTGTTTTTTTTTTGCAAAATAAAATAAAAATCTTAATGAATCATTTCATTAGAAGCCGTCATAATTATTATTGTCATGTTGAAATAGAGTGAAATCATAAAACTCCACGGCATTTTTTTTTCTCAGAATTCATTGGATTCTGAAAAAAAATTATCTTTAGTTTTCCGCGAAAGTGAACTGAAGTGACGTGTGACTGAAGTCATCGGAAAAATGCCTACAGCTGTTTGAAATGTCGATTGCTGTAGTTCCACACCCTACCATCAGGTGGCAGAAGCTCCTACAAGAGCGAAATATGTAATTGACTAGAAATGTAACATATCTTGGCACCGAACCTCTAATGTTGCTCTGAATGATCAATAGAGGGCGCAGTTTGTTCATGCGCTTGCGCAAATACCGAGATAGGACTCGGTAGCGTTAAATAATTTGTTTTACTCGCTAGGGGGACCATCATATCAACGCACGTATTTTAGAGTAAAGCCAATTTCCAAAGTTTAACGCTGCCAACGAGATGTTTTCAAAAGGCGGTCGTGTAGTTGGCGAGACTGGCGTTTGGAAAATAACAGATCCCTTATAAACAAACGGGCATGTTTATGTTCAAACGGCACAAAGAATTCTGCGAGAAATTTGACCAAGCTGTCTTCCCACCGAAAATACATTGTAATCGTAAGTCCAATTACAACCTGTTCGAATTTCCAATGACGAAAAAGCTTGCCAAACAATTCTTGTTCTTGCAAATCTTTTATTTGCTGATGCTGTTCCGATCGATACAGGTCTAGGTCTAACCTAGGTTCGTAGTGTCCATTTCCCTGTGTAATGACCTCCAAATTTTGTCCTTTGTCTCACCCTAAAGTGTAACAGGTCTTTAACCATACCAGTGGAACCAATTGTAGCAATTGTTCCGAGTAAACCGGAGATTTCCAAGATGAGCTAAGCTTCTTGGGATTGGAACCGTTGTCGTGTTACCAAACATTATTCTTTACTAGTAACCGATGTTTATATTATTCCTTGGATGACATACCAGCGTCCCTCCAACGTTTATGATTCTATCGATACTAAAGTTTTTTTGTTAAATTTCGTGGGTTGGGACCGTTGTCATGTTACCGCACATCATGCTTCTCTAGTAACCAATGTTTATATTGCTCCTTAGTTGACCGGCCAGCCTCCCTCCAACGTTTATGATGCTATCGAGAATAAATATATTTATCTGGGAGAAATGGGTTGGAAATGCAAATACAACTAGACCGTGTCAGTTAAGTTTCTGTCTTGCATGGGTGTGTTTGGTAAGCCTAGGCCGGTGCGAATGACTGCGACGAACTCTAGGATCACATGCCTAAGTAATTTACTAGCGTGGGCTTTGTAGAACAGTAACAAAGTTTCTGGTGTAACATGTAGGAATCCAAAAAGGTCGTCATGTGATTTTGTCTCACGCACATGTAGAGTACTATGTAATTGTCAATTTGATTGCCATTGCCAATTTTGGGGTTCGTGTATTGCAGTATTCAGGGAATCGATCATTTCAGGCAATTTCTAACCGAACTAATGGCCTGCTGTTGCACGTTGTGTTATTGCATGTTACGCATGATATTGCCTGAGACCTAGTAACTTTTATAAAAGTACATGAAAAGTGACTACAATCTAAATTCTTTCATACAATTTATTCACTTGCCTGTTGGCCTAGTAGTTGGATCGCCTGCCTATGAATCAGATTGTTGTTGGTTCAAGCATGATTTGAGTTCTTGCAGGCCCTCTTTAAAAAATACGTTAATAATATATAATTTATTTGTCACTCAAGTTAAATCAAGAATGCGTTTCTTCATTTTCAAATTTTGTATCCAGCAATCAAATATGTGCGAAATTACGGACGCCATAAAGGAGTCGGTCCTGACTCGGGATCAGTATTGCATTCCCGTGTATAAAGATTGTATTGGCGAGAGATGGGAGCTTCACACTGCGGCCAGCTTTGGCAACCTGCCTTACATCGAGACTATGGTGATAAGGTATACAGTTTGTACTGTATTAGGTTGTTATTTATTGTAATATATTTTGCGTTAACATTTGTAGAAACTACTTTTCGCCTGATTTTCGTCTATTCCAGTGAGCGATGCGACATCAACAAACTTAATAAGAGTAAATGGACAGCGCTCATGTACGCTGCATACTACGGCCATGAAAATGTCGCGCGGTTCTTAATACGGAAGAGGGCCAATGTGAACTTGCAAAACCTGACTGGTTGTACCGCGCTCATGTTAGCAACCAAGTCTAACCACGGCGGAATTTTGCAGCTCTTGCTTGAGGCGAGTTTTTTACCAATCTAGTGTTAATCGCCACCAAAAGCCGAATGCTTAGCGAAATAATAACACTGTTGAATTTTCAAACATCTTATTATTTATATAATCTTGTTTTCTTCAAAGCTAGGCAAGGATAAGGAATTGTGATTGTTGGCTGGAGATTCCAGTACCATAAATCCCAATATTTATCCCCCACCCCCAATACATACGTCAGATATTCCTTTCAAATTCTGATAAATTTTTGGAAACTGTTTCACTCAAGTTGGCTGAATAACCCATGAATAAATGTTGCATGATTTACCTTCTTTTTTAGCGTTTGGCAGCAGTTGACCAACCTGATAACCGAGGTTGGACAGCTTTATTTCATGCTATTCATGCTGGATTCGACCATGGGGTTCAGCTATTGTTGTCGCGCGGTGCAAACCCCAATTTGCCGTGAGTTATTCCTACCCTTTTATCTTTAGTTTTTGTCTGCCTCATGAAAATATTTCGAAAATATTTCGTGATGCTTCCTTTTCCAGTGATACCTCAACTGGTTTGACCCCAGTTATGTTAGCTGCGATGGAAGGTAACGAAGCATTAGTAAAACTTCTTCTGCATCGGGTAAGTTCCATATTCCTGGAGATTTGTTTGGCTTATAGTTATTTATCCCCAAATAACCTCGCGTTATATAAGTTTTTAAGAAATGATTGCAGTTAACGACATCCTAACTCAAAATCCGTACCAGCAAAGCGATACCTGCTTAATCAATGATGTTTTTACCTATCACTTTATTATATTTAGTCGTTTTTTACTTCGACAGGGTGCCGACATCCATTGCGAAGACATAAATGGAGACAATGCCTATGTTTTTGCGCTCAAGGGTAAACACGGGAACGTCGTATCATTGATTGACGAGTTTATCAAAAGAGATGGTAAATGTATATAATTTTTTAATTTAATTGTGTGCTTGCTTCTTTCACAGTCACCTAAAACTCGCCATCGGCGCAATGCAGCATCATGCAATTTAAACTGAATATTCAGTAGCTCCTCAGATTTCTAGGGTTTTTAATTTTTTTTATTTCCCATCACTGAAGTCTGCACTACAGGCGTTTCTGTACCCCTCTTGATGCTTAGGCACTATGCGAGGGGCACTCTTTTTTTTGCAAATGAAAAAGGGAAATTCGAAGGTTAATGCATCTTATTAAAGGTCTCGACTTTTTGAGCATTTATTGAGATCAGAAGTTGTAACTGCTGCCATCGCTTCAACTGAAAAATTCAAATACGCCATCTTTTCTCCGAAATAGCGCTGTTCATGATGGGAGAACTATTCTTCCGCTCAAGAGTGTCGAGAGTCGCCAGTGTGATTTTTGGTCACTTTGGAGAGACTGGATCAATTTTTTCAATTATTTAAATTTTTTGGGTAGTGTAGAAAGTGTTGAACGTTTTAGGCGAGTTCAATCGTTTGTGTTTTGCAAATATTCAATTTCTTTAAGTTACGTCAATTAAGTGAAGATCAGAAGTTAACTTTGTTTATCGACGATCTTGTTGTCAACCTTCGATTGCAGTCGATCAATTAATTTATATATTTTGTTATATGCTCCCCGTGTAGTACGGTGTCCCCGGCTATTACGGAATCCAAAATAGATTTAAAAGATCATGTGTTATTACATGTGCAGTAATTTCAACTAAGGCGATTGAACGTATCAAACGTATCATGCACAAAATGGATTTTTAAAATATATGAAAATCCCTTTGCTTGTGGCGTCGCTGTCGTGACTGGAAGTGCCGGGCGTTTCTCCGTTTATTCAAAATGTATTTGTTGATTATTTGGCCGAAATTAATTGAAATTATTATTTTGTCGTAACTTCGTGTTTTTTTAAGAATATTAGCTTGCAAATGAAATGCGTTGCTCCATCTGCACTGCATTTTAGCATCCACTGCATTTTATCACATTAATTTGTTCTATTTGAATGTTTATTTTAGTTTCCAACGCGTGGAATACTAGACACGTTTCAGTTACCCCAACGGAAAATCATTTCGCATCTGTTGATGCCGTTGAATCAGGCGAGTAATTTTTTGTGCGATTGTTTGGGATTTCAAAATCTTATAAAATGATTTGTTCGGATATTAATAAAAAATATGCAACTGTCAAGTCATGGGGAATAAACGCATCAGTGAATTTATTCAAAAGATCTGTTGACTGAAGATTGTATGTGATATCCATTTTTCCAATAGCTGATGAGTTTCAGCCACCATCACCTGCAGTTTTGACTCCGCTGCAAGAGCTTTTTGAATCCATCGGAGTTACCAAATATTATCCAATCTTCGTGAAAGAGGAAATTGACTTTCCCATGTTTTTGACGCTGTCTGACCATGACCTTAAGGAGATAGGCGTAACGTAAGTAATGTCAACTTGTTTTTTTTTTGCGCCATTTACACATTCAAATTTGGTGTGATTCATCAATCCGATCACCACTGATCTTATTCTGCAGCAGATGAGAGTGCTAGTGATGGTCCGACATATTTTTGATACATTCCATTAAATGTGGAATTTTTTATTGTTCAAATTATTTATTAAGCAAGAATTCACGATAATCTTTGAAAAGACTTCCAGTGTATGTTAAAATTGTAAAATGTTTGCTAAAATGACAAGACAACATTGGCGTCGAAACGGGGAAATAAATGGCTTGTGTTTGAAATACAGTATAATGAAATGAATATGAAATCATTTTTTAAAGACTTTTGGGACCACGAAAGAAAATGTGTGCTGCAATTGAACGTCATAAAACGAACGCACAAATGGATTCTGTCCTGTCCTTCACCACCCCTAAAACCACCAGCGATATTCAAATGTCTGATTGTTCAGACGACGTTTCTCAAAAGGTAAGAAACCATCTTTTGCTTTTCATTTGATGACCTTTTGGCGTTTCCGCAATGGTCACCCGTTGGCAGTCCGGATGGCAATCACCACTTTTGTAACGACTTTTCTAATAAAATTGGTTTTCATAAAATAATGGGCTCGTTTCTCTGGGCGAGGCAAACGCGTTTTCATCGAATTGATCGTGCGACAAACGAATTTGTTACTGGGTCGAAATTTTATACGTTTTTTTAGTATAGCTGATCATATTTAATTTCGCCTTTATTTTGTGTTGGTCCTTTTTGTCCTTTTACTTCTAACACAAAACTCGACTCGATTTAGCCATGTACCGTACAATTGTTTAAGAATACCAGTTACGTGATAATGGTCTAGCGGTCGAAAGCTCGTGTTTTTTGTTTTCCTTGTACCTGACTGATTAATGTCTTCCTATCGGACATTATTTCTTCTAGTTTCATTCCTTGTGGAATGAATGAATTGTGGCGTTCTCGCGGCACGTTTTATATATATAACAAAATCTGTGCAGCTGAAGAACTACTATATAATCATTTGATTGAAAAATATATTTTTGCGAATTCAGATGCACCGTAAAATGGGGATATGGACCGAATCATCATCCCTTTTCGAATGACTGCGGGAATTTTAATTCTCATCCTCTTAAAGGTCGGCGTGTATTACTTGTAGTTACGGTGTAGTGGTTGTAACTATAGCATAGCCTAATTTTTAAAAACGTGTTTCGAGTTTGATGTGACAAACAAATTCGACTGCTTTTTGACAATTCTTTCGCATTAATGTTTACAAGAAAATATGTGAAAGTATATTATTTTGAAGAATATCGGAGATTGAGAAATAGCCAGTGACAATGCGGCTCCTTGATTTAACAGCAATGTGTCCAGAAACTCTGCTGACTGTATTGCAACACTTGCTTCAATTATTTCGCGTTGATCAATCCTGACAATCCTAAATATTTTCAAGAGTGATAAATCTCTGAACTAATTTTTAGAAATAATTATTTGTGAATTCACTGACAACACAATGTTTTTGTTCGATTCTTGTTTTGCGATTTATTTTTAAAACATAATTTTTATTTTCCAATTGCTTTATGAGAATCCATTTTTGGACGTATTCTTCCAATTTTTAAACAGTGCTTCGGCCGGTTCGATCAGTTGTAAAAAAAAAAGATCTGCTCCGATGCCGAATGACCACTTACCGAAAAAAAATTCATAACAGGCGCAATAGTATCCATGCTTTAAAGAAACTAACTTTCATTATATGATCTTATTTATTGGCTCATTGTATGATCTTATTTTGTGAAAAGTGAGATATTTATTGACTCGCCTTTTGGGTTTTGCGCTTTTTCGCATCTCTGTGCATCGAAATTTGTTAGCCTCCTTATTTCGTATTCTACTGATTCCATTGAATCAGTAGATTCAATTCGATAGCTTAAACCAAATTTTTTACTCTGAACTAAAGTAACTGAATGTTGACTTTGCTGCTGCATATGTTCTGTTATTCATATGTGATACCACTGTACCTTGCCCCTATCATGTTTAGTTACTCGTGTTACCTTGATAGTATATATTATACTATTTCTATATATTATACTATTTCTATATCTAAGTATTTGATAGGTGAGGCCTACAAGCTTGCAATTTACCTGTCGTTTGTCGTTGTCGGTCGATTGCAATTCTTGTAAGCCTTACATTTGTCGAGTTGCCAAACATTGTTATTATTTTATCAATATTTGTGCCAAATTTGTATACACCTTTATGGATGTGCCTTTGATTAATGTGAATGCAAACAATTGCTTACATGGACGAGGTCAATATGCGTGAGAGCTACTTTCATATGTTCTCCATTCCAAGTTTTTGTAGGCATTGACACTTTTTTCTACGTATCTTAAATATAGTTTTTAAAAAACAGTATTTAAATAATCGATTGGTTTTGTAAATGTGTTTATTTTTTATACGCTGTATAACACAGACGAAAGTATTTCATATACATATTTTTATAACTTATTTTTACTACTTGTTACTAGAAAACGTAATGGTGAACTTAAATTGTGAAATAAATGTTACATTTTCAATAATTGAAAAGGGTTTCATTGAATTGTTTTGGAAATTTGCTGCATTCTTTTCATAATGGTAGCTGCTATTTTCGATTTTTATATTGGATATTTACCTGAGGTAAATTTAATATATGCTCAAATATTTTGATTACTATTTTTTGTTCTTTATAGTTCTTCTGTGAATGTGGTCACCCTGAAAACCTGAACTTAATTTCAATTTGAAATATTTCTTGATTGCATTTTTGTAACTGATGATTGACCAAAAGCATTAGTGTGAACTAAGATCAGATCCTTTTAACCTGTTATTCAAGTCAAGACTTTGTTGGTTGTCTTTAATGACTTATTAGCTGAAAAATATTCTCATTAATAGGGCTTATGTCAACAGTCTTGATACCCATTGCTATTCAAGTAGGTTATTGACTATAATTTTTCAAATTATGTCAAAGGTCATTCGAGTTAGTGTATGTCGTCGCAGCTATTAATCTTTAGCGAGCTGTTTGAACGTTTAACCTTTTCGTCTATCTTGCGGCCCAGTTATGGACTTGGCGAACAGGACTTCGCTGTGACTAATGCATGCACAGAAATAACCCAATAGCGGTGGTCAGAGAATGACGAATATGCCACGCATTAGAGAGTGCTTGTACCCACACTTCATTTTACACTTTACTGTCGTCCATTGTGAGAATTTTAAGTATTGGAGAAGAGAAAATCAGAACAATTGCTTGCTCTCATGAACTCGAGGGTTTTGTAGAGTCTGTCAAAGTGATATGAATCAACGACAGTGCTTGAAAATATTTTAGGCCGCGTAATTAAATTAATAAGAATAATAATTTTTCATTTTGTTTTATCACTCCTAATTTCACAAGGTAGCCCATTTTCGGAAATCTGCTTGCTTTGAGCTTTAATAAGTGTGCTTGGAAATATTTTAGCTAAATTGTTTTTGCGTTAGCTCCCCATCTTAATTGCTCACGTTAAAATAAATTTGTTTTATTGATTTAGTAATCGGATCAATTCAGTTTTGCTTAGAGCTTCCTTCCATTAAGTATTTTTCTTGAGTACTCCTAATTAGATTTCGCATGAAAGACCACGCTGCATCAAGGTTTTAGGACGTCTACGCTTCCATTATTGAATTTGCTGACGCTGCCCTCGAGTTGACCGGCTAATTAAATAATCGATCATTTTGTGCGTTGAGATTTTTTCGGAGAACAATTTGTGCTCATCTCGATTTATTTTCTGACACACGAGGTGATCTTATAAGAAACATCTGCAAAATAATCGAAGATGCTCAAGGCGTCTTTTTATTAGATGCAAACGTACCATATACGTTTAATCTAGTTCCACGTTGCAGTAGCGAACAGCAGTCTGCAGTAGAAAACAAAATCTAAAACAAACATTTGTCTTGGAAAAATTAATAACATAATGTAAATTTAGAGCATTAGATGTGCCATTATTTTTTTTAATGTTAAGAAATGTTATCTCAGTGCGTCTAAAATACTTATTCTTCAAAATTCAAAATTCTTCAAACATTTATATAAAGTTCGTAACCAAAATGAAACATAAAATCGTCGTTTAAAATAGATACGAACATAGATACAATTGTAATTTGGTATCAATTATAAATCAACATAGAAAGCATTCAAGAAGGAACATTCAATTGATAAGAATATACTTCTGTCACATCTATTACAATAATACACCATTATGATATGGTCATTCAAAATAAGAACGTAATACCAATATCAATGTGTTGGCTATAACATAATTAAACCAGGTTATAATGGATAAGGTACTAACATCAAATTAATAAAAAGTAAATACAATTTGGGGCAAGTTGTTAATTATAATTCCAATCAACTAACCAAAAAATTACATATTGTCAAATGTGACTTACATTTTTTTTATACTAGTTATGATATCGTCTAGTAATTAGTTGTTACTAAACAATAGAAAAATGATTCATTCATTTCGCCTTTTAGTCGGCGAATCTAACATATCGGATAAGGAGAATAAAACCTTCGTTCAAATGTTCAATTGGGGGATTCCCCTATGTACAACGTAATGCAGACTTTACACGTTTTGAACTGCAAATAACCCCTGAAGAAAGCTGCCCAGTTCTGATCCGAAACTACTGCATGTAGAGGGGGCAATCTTTTGATGCGATCTATAAAGTACTGGTGCACTGTACGTGGACGCAGCGAACTGAATTCAAGGGATAGGCCACTGTTAAGTGTTGCAGCTGCGGGTCAGGATTTTGTTTTTGTGGAGATCAACGGCAGATCCGCATCACACGATTCCACAGTGCTTCTGTGCGCTAGTTGAAGAGTCCTGCGACCTGAGACTAGATGCTAGCTTCAAATATCGTTTCTTATGGACACAGCGCTCTATCACTAGGCGGCGTACATTTCTTCATTTTGTTCCAGTCCTTTCCCTAATAGCGCTGGAAGCGAGTTATTGGTGATAGTCCAAAAAAAGCTACGTATGGTTTTCCCGTATTTTATCTAAACACCGATTCTCTGGAACGTCACCAGAAAACTCCCATAACAGTACAGTGGCCGTACAGGCTTGTAAATAGGAGTCTATTATCTGTAATATCAGAACTGGACCTAAGGATAAAGTACTAGAAGAACGGCTTTTGGAAGCTCAAATCTTCATGTGCACTCTGCATAATGAATAAATTGTTTCATATGTGTATACTCGTACGAGAATGCCGTGCCTGCAATCCCCCCCTTCTTCAAATTAGCACTATAACTTTGATTAAAAATTGGGCCTGCGGTTAAATGAGCTGTAAAATTTAACGACCATTCGTATTTGTATAAATACATAGTGATTAATTATTTCTCGCAAATCAGGTTTGATTCAAACTCTGTTAACGCGCACCACACGTACCAACAGAAAATCTGGGGTTATCTCTCACCCCTTTTGTACGTGCTTCGTTATCAAGAAGTCGGTCAGTCTTGAGATATTTGTTAAGGAAGTTCACCAGCATGTTCGCCCTAAGCTACCTAGGTAGGGATCTTTAGCGTGTACCTGAAATCGTACAAGGACGAGTCCCACGGCTTTACTTCCATTCCGAAGGAAGGTGTGGGTAGGAATTTATCTTGCCCGAAAAATTCCGAAGGTGTCGGCCGGAATCGAAACCGCGATCACGGGCCACGAGGAAACACGCTATCCTCTCGACCACTCGATAAGAAGTCGGTCAGGTGTGCACGTAGACGCTTTTGTCGGCAAAATGGTTGGTAGACATCTTTTGTTTTTCCCTGGAGACGGCTAATTTTACTTTTGCCGCAGCGCAATTTCACCAATTGAAAAGCATCGAGACGCTTTTGCCGCGTACTCGCTAATGCCACTCAATTACGGCCAGCCTGCAAAACTCGTTGCCAATTATGATAGTCCATGTAAGCCCAGTGTGGCGGATTCTATTGGCGCTCGCCTGTCCCCGAAACTGAAGCCCTGTTCACACTGACTCAATTCACTCTTGAGTTCCGAGTCGAGAAATTTTCTTTCTATATTTGTGTGACGGCAAACTGTTAAAACTGATGAAATCTACGTTATAAATGAGTGGATGACACTTGATTATTCTAGATGATCCCTTTTTACGTTGAACTTGACTAGCACGTCATTACACTGACTCGATGATGTTAACATGACACCTTTGTCCTTTACTGGTCCCCCGCCATAGGCCCCACCCGGGGCTGCTTGTGGGTATATATTGTAATTGTAATCCCCGCCATAGATTCCCATCAGGGGCTGCTTGTGGATACATTGTAGTTTTATTAATAATTGTTGTCAGATACAATATAGGGATAAAACATGTATTGGTAGATTCACATTTCCAACACCGTTGAATAATGTGTTCGTTGTGTACTAGTTCGTTTAAAGGGTGTGATTCGTCGTAGGCCGGTTGGTTGAAGGGCGCACCTGGCGTCGGTTGCTTCTACATTTTGAAACTCCTGTAGTGGTTAAAATGTGTCCCTGGAATTGTGTTCGTCGGTTGAGACAAATTGGGGCACGGGATCGGACAGGCGCGAGTCCATATTGTCGCGCAATTTCTACATGTGCGTGGCTTAAAGTAACTACATTTTAATTATTTTCACCAGACCCTCATTGTAGGAGAGCGACGAATTAGAAAAAATAACTGCAACTAATACTATTGAGGACTATCAATAAACAACCAGCGATTTCTGGGTTGCTTTGTATTGAAATAAAATTTAGTATTTTGGATACAAAATTAAACACAAATAACGGTGACTTGTAAAATTGCTCATGTGGATTAAGGCAAATGTTGAAGAAAATACTTGTCGTGTTACATTCCCAGGATAACTTACAGTGACATTTTTCAAATTTATTTTTTACATCCATTGAGCAGGCGTTAGGATGAGGTGGCCGTGCTAGTGTGACCGGGGTGCGGCTCGCCGTGAGACAGTTTGGCCCCCCGCCGGTACTCAAAAGTGCGTCGCAGTGCGGATACCAGACCCCCCGATGACTGGCGCTGTCGATTGGCCCGGCGCATCGCGATCGCCATAGTCGACTCGTGTGACGAGAGAGCGCACCCGAGTAGACTTGGTGTTAGCAATTGAGGCTCGAGCCATTGTTCATCGGAGCGGATAAAAGCACGCGTGCACCGCGTGTGAGTTAATCAAAACACCCCCGACCACCCCCACACTCTCACTAACCCAGCCCATCACTACTGGTATGTCCCGTGTTGTGCTGAACAGAGTAATGTTCCTTCCAATTCAACCTTCTGTTCTTCAAGCAACTTTCTAGACACATAGCAAACTTGTCCAAAAGCGATTTTGACCATTGTGGGAGCCTTAAAGCGGCACATTGGTTTTGAAATTTATCGCGAGTTCTCTATCGGGCATGAAAATTATCTGACAAAGTTAATATTTGTTACGCGACCAATCGTATATTTTTTGTACGGATGAAAGTTAGACTAAAGTGACAAGTGGTCAAAGGTTTTCAATTCCACTCATTGTTCGTTCATCTTTGCCATGATCCATCCCATCATGTGATCGCTTATAAACATGTACCATGTTTAAATTGATCATGATACGTAATCACATTGTGGCAATACTAAAATTGAAATATTTCATATCACCAAATGTGTATATCTAAACACGCAACCCGATCCAATATCGATATAATTACATATTTGTTTTAATTATTCTAAAATTTGAGGATAGATTATCGTATTCGATCGTATTGTATCGCATCATTAAAAGTTTTGCCAGATGATCACAAAGTTTCAGTGTACTCTGTATTGGCGCTTTTGTCATCTTCGAGTAATTTGAAATTTTGCAATGCAATTTGAAAAATGCTGAATTATTCGAAACTTTTATGAATATTTGTAGCTTTGTTGTACAATCACTATTGTATTTATTAGTTATATGGTTACACCGAATTATCCTCATCTATTAAATAATTGTAACTTTCTCTCTCTGAAGTACCTCTGGAGGAATTGCTGAAAAATATAAACGTGTTTGCACAATTTTCCGGTTATACACACCTTTATGGTACAGATATAAGTAATTATTTATTAAAGTTATTTTTGCATTTTGGCGACTGTTAATTAATTACGCAGATCTACGCAGTTTCCTTAATTAAGTTGGTTCAGTTTAACTAATTCAGCGCGAAATATCGTACAAAGAGAGATGCATGGCTTGCGTTACCAAACTTCGGTATAAATTTAGTTTGTCTGCCTGACCATCGCGATGGCGACGCCAAATTTGCATTGAATATTATTCTGCAAGCATCACGGCATATGGTGAATATTCAAAGTACGTCCGTATTGTCGCTGCCATCTTCGCTACTTTCAAGACGTCTTTGACGTATAAGTTTCCAGAATTGAGTTTTATATATTAAATGCGATGTCCAATCTCCACATCTTGTGAATACTTTCGTGGCTGCAAACACGTGCCACACACACACACACACACACAGGTTCGGCTGGCAAAACTTAATCGAGTCTTCTTGTCAAACCAACCGACCAACCGACCGAGCGCCATACAAATTCATAAGGCACAGGCGGTCGCTAGACGTAGTTTGATTTCTATCATCGACGCATATCCATTCTCCTGAGACCCGTCCCAACATTTCAGCCCAAATGGTAGGTCCGATTATCTTGCGAATATCCTGATGACCAGTGCAGGGAATACCGTACTATAATTTATCGCTAGTTTTTTAGTCGACCTCAATGGGATCAATTCAACTTCATCTAGTCATCAATGGCCAATCCAAGGCGTACATGACTACAGAAGATGCGACAAATGGAATCAACCAACCACAGACACACCAACGCCATCTATTAATAGTTATGATGCTGGGCACGTAAATTAATTGCGTTTGAGAAGTTCAAATTAGAGTAACTGAGCTATGTTCGTTAACAATTGCACATGTCTGCAACAAATAGTGTCGTAGTGTCATGAGAAATGTAGATCTGAGGTCTGACCTGAGGCGTCAACCGTTTCTTTGTGATCTTGCACGTCTCCCCTTGCGGGCAGATTGATAAACTAGCAGATTGATTGGCGCCACTGGGCACAGCGTTCTCAGTAATAATGATAATCCGTTATACTTTTTCCAGAGAATTATCCTACGGGTTTATCTTCTTGGCCTTTCAATTCGTTTTAGAAGTGGCTGAAGACAAAACAGGAGATCTGCGGAAGATACATGTATATAACGTTGCTTATTCCCAGGAAACATTTGCAGGACGGTGGTGACGTGAGCTGAATTAATATAAATCGTGGTCTGCATGCGGGAGGTCGGGAAGAGACACAATTTTCCCTTTCCTAAATATCCTCGGTGTGATCGCGAGCTTCTATATCATTTTGATGAATGGAATTAATTTGGGGCATTCAACACGGCCGAACTGCAGGTCGAGTGGCCTGATTCAGGAACCGCAGTCGCCGGTCCCTGTCGTCTGGATCCAGTCTCGCCACATCTGTTCTCGTGCAATAATGTTTTAAAGATTTCGCTGTTAACTAAATAAAAATTCATTTTTATTTAATGTTAGTATACAGTATATTAAAAATATTAATTACAAATATTATTTTCCTATACATATTCATATACTCGCATAGTGCCTAAGCACAAAGAGGGGTTCAGAAAAATTCTGTAGTGCACAGACTACAGTGAAGGGGTTAAAAATATACAGGTTTATGTTAAACGTACGAATTCTTATTTATTAGAAGGATCGTCTTCACATCGTCGATCACAAGGAAAATCTTAAAACATTTTTCATTCACTTATATTCAATTGTTGTATGTCGTGACCATTGCAACTAATAAACTATTCGTTGTTCAGCATTTAAACTTGTCTTGAAATCACAATTTTATAATGCAACTTTGATGTCGTTAAACAAATATTAAATTTGACATCCTTTGTAAGAATTTTTCTCTATCTTGTTTTATAAATATATAAGATACAAATATATTTCTTTGAAATAATAAAATGGAATATACTCTGTAATTAGAAATGATATTTAAAGATGTTTTATTATTTTCATTTATCAAGTTTCAACATTCATTGTAAGAATATTTGCTCACTTTTTATATATTTATTTGCCATTGAAAATGGAATATAATCAAATTTTAAAATCATAATAATAAAATTAGATGGCATGTTTTATTTTCAAGACACATCTTTAGCCGTTATATTCAAGTAATGCGTTCATTTAATAAGAATGCCTGCAAACAATACCTGTATAAATCTGCATTAAAAGAATGTATCTTTTCGCTTTCAGCATTCATGCGCATGTAGCGACGACATTGTCATGGTTGCAAAAAAAAATGTGCATCGAATCAGAAAATTGATTTTTGCGAACCCGTAATTCGTATATTTAATTTTGTCTCCAACCCCATTCGAAACTTGCGAAAGCCTCCGATGGCCGTTGTAGTGTGTGTCACAGACAGTGGTTAAAAATCTCTTGTTTTTACATAAATCTGATATTATTTGTGTCGCTCGCTTTGCCGGCGACAGACTTTCTAAACAAATTTAACGAGCTC
Source organism: Mycogona germanica (assembly GCA_034698785.1). Lineage (NCBI taxonomy): Eukaryota > Metazoa > Arthropoda > Diplopoda > Chordeumatida > Chordeumatidae > Mycogona > Mycogona germanica. The sequence goes on along the minus strand of JAQGBY010001652.1, from coordinate 10,078 downwards.
GGTTGTTGCCTGGGAAATGGTGCACCTGGATACGTGAAGGTATTGAAAATTGGGGCACGAGCTCGCATGCGATACATAGTTGTTGTGCAATGTGCGTCAGAGCGCCCTGAATTTACTTGCACGACGTCAACATGTATGGTTACAGGGTGCTATCTTGAAACACATCTATGTACATGTGCATGCACAAACGTATAACATGATCCTGGAAGATACATGAATAAAATACAATAATTCTGAAATGGTGGGAACAAATGCTGTTGGAATTTTTCAAGTATATTATTGACACCTTTACATTTAAATATGTGATTGAAGCATGATATTAATATTGCTTATAGACATTATACAGAGCAAATTAATTATCGAATTTGGCTACAAAAAAATTGGCGTAAACCTCTCTGCTACCTCTAAATTATAAATACGAATTCATAGTATTCATAGTAGTCAGGGTATTTTATAAAAACGGCACTATTTTATTTATACGTCTCATATTTGAACGGTTTACATGTATCTTGTGTGAGCAGTGATTGCCGACGTCCCACATTCAGGGGCAGCTTTTCTGATTGCAATCACTACCGAACTGTGCGAACATTTACCATTTCGGCTACTTTTTTATCGCAACAAGCACCAATAAAGTAGTCCTGTCTTCTCCATTTAGCTCAAACGAATAGAATTCGTTTTCTAAATTTGTAATCCAATTTTCCACTGAACGTAAATTCAAAGATAAACATTTTACATACTCGCTCTCACGAAACTCAATTTAACGTGTACTGCGCAGAACTGGCACAAAGTTGGCATTTTGTATCTACTTCGAACATTAAAAGAAAAATACAATGAAAGCGGGCGGACAGTTTTACTGCCCCGATCCGACTGTTTGTGTTCGAGGCAAATCGATTTTGAGGTGAGACTGTTCTTTGGGTTTGCCGCGTAAGATGTTCAATGTCGAATTTATTTTTTTCGCACCTCCGAAATGGCGAGCCTATTTACAAACTCCCCTATTTGAATACGAATGCCGTGTGGCTTACCTGTGTGCTACAACTATGAGTAAAACCACGTGGACTTGACTCGAAGCAATAGTTCGAATTACGGCTTCACATCTACTTTGCTGGATATCGTTTGTTTTCAACTGGGGCGTTACTCGTATACCTATACAAACGTATATGTAGGGATCAGAGACGTTTCCAATTTCCAGCTCACCTCGACTATTCTATTATTGCGCTCGCCGGCGACCAAGATAGATGTCTGTCTTGGCGAGAACATCAACAAATTCGTATTCCACACCATGCCCCGCGCTCGCTCTTGCAGTGACATATACACGTGGGCTTATCACTACCGTCGATGGTTTTTCGCAATTTTTTTCTTCCACCACTCTTTTTTTTTGGTGGTAGGATCTTGTGCGTCAGAAATTGGTAAGCAAGCTATCTTGAGATATGTAAATGTTTTTTTTTCGCCGTCCCTCTATTTTTCTCTGTCTCCCCCGATGGCCCTGTCGTGTTTTCGAATGCGATGTGGACAACTATACCACGAACATCGTCCCCCTTTACTTTCACTCTTTCAGCGCTGTTTACCTTTCCTTGCTGAACTGCTGTAGGAAAGAGAAAAGAAATCAAGATGGCCAGTATCCATGTACGTACTTTCTACTCGCGCTAACACGAACGTGGGTAACGTTTGCATCTGTTGTTCTTCGGAGTAGCTGAAAACGTAGTACGAGCAATGGGGAATAGTCCAGGTGTAAGATGCTCTTGCTATTAACGTTTGTTTAGTCGTGCACACCATTATTTAAATCGATGTTTCGTTAAGGTTGGCATTCGAAAGCGTCTTCGAAAATACCTCGAGGAACTGTGGTCCCCAGCTGGCGTTACTCTCGTGCCGGGACTCTCCAGTATATAGTGGAAATCACCGGACGCCACCTACCTATAAATTAATACTGCTCCTTCGTTTCTCGTACATTTAGCGAAAAGATAGCGCCCGTGAATGTTTGAGAGTTTTCGAGTAGCTCTGCACAATCGCTTTGTGGTTAGCGAATCGATTTATTGTACCCGTGATCGCGGATTCAATTCCGGGCCGATACCTTCACAACATTTCGGGCGACAATAATTCCTATTTACGTCTTTCTGAATTGATGTAAAGCAGTAGAACACTTACCTACAACTATATCTGGTGTACGTTTAAAATCCCTACCTAGGCAGAATTTGCTATGAAAATAATACCATGCCGGACCCTGGGGGCATTAAGGCTGATGATATTATAAGCCTAACAATAAAAATCTTAGTTGATTTTTTTTTAATGATTCGTGATTTTCTAGATTAAATAGGTTACGAAAATGATACATTAAATATTTTGATTAAAATTTACAAATGATGCAGGTTAATTATAATTTTTTTTTAAAATAATGTTTCTGTTGTTCAAGATATTTAAATTGAATTGGGCCTTTTGTTGCGTGTTTTATTTTTTATACCAGCATTTGTTTAAAAGTTTAACGTTTATGTAGTTTTAAAAACACGATTGAATTAACAAATAACACAATCTACTATTTACTAAATTGTCCCTGGCAAATATTTACCAAATTGCTGCGTGTTGTTCCCAATTATTTCGATGAGAACTAAATAGTGAACGTCTCTCATTTTATTGCTATATATTTGAACTTTTGTACTGCACTACACAAAGGCAGCCATATAAATGCGACTTATGATTATTTTAATGGTACTACTGTTGCTCTTGCTTGAATCTGCCTAAATGGGATAGAAAAAGTTGGTAAGCGTTTTGGTATTTTTTCAAGTCTCCATTTTTATTTCGCTCCTGCATTTATTTTCGTTTGACTTCAACATTTTCTATTCGCGTGTTTTATGTATGCAACGTGTATACGATTGTAAGCCCTAAACTTTTCTATAAAACGAATGCAACTTTGGAGAAGAAAAAAAGCGGAGTCATTTTTTTCTCCCTCATCTTTTCTTTTCCTTTTTCCTCTCTCTCTCTCTCTCTCTCTCTTTCTTCGAAATGAAATCGCCTCCTTCTATTTGTGCCTATATAGACTTCTTTGATCCTTACTAGATTTTCCGATTTCACTTATAATAATTTAGCCGTACGAGTGCCTACATATACAACTAGAAATTCGTTCGATTGGACGCCAGCGGAAAAAGAACGCAGAATTGATTGAATCGATATCCGCGGAATGGCCGGGTTATAGAACTTTAATGCCTCGGCTCTTCGCCGCTAGAGCTCGCGGTTCGGATCCAAGCTCACCACCACAAAATAGTGGGGGAGGTAGAGAAGGAGGGTGGAGATATTGAGACGAGGGTCTTTTAAGTGATAGGACAACACGGACCTTTGCCCACCCAGGGCACACCACCTCGGAGGGAAATATTCATCCGTTACTTGGTTCCGGTTACCGTTGGATTAATACCGTTGGTTACCGTTGCCGGGTCATGCAGCTGTTTCATTAAATTATTGGTGTTTATTAATTAGCCGAACGAACCGTTTTTCACGTTTCTTTATGAAATTTATTATGAATCAACTTTTTCAATGGAATTCCTAGCGCGCTTGTACGATTAAATATTTGAACTCGAACAATCTGGAGATTTCTAATTAGTTAAATATGTGTTGTTCATTAAACTAATCATGTGAATCGTGCAAGTGATCCTTACGGATATCACTATTCACAAATTATTTGGTTACCTATGTTTTAAATAAAATTTTAAAAATACCATAAATGCTATAAGAGAAATGTGATTGATGCTCGTATATGTATAAAGCAACCATAGTTTTTCTTTTGTTTTTATCTATCAAATACGAAAAATATTTTACAGGGGAAATATAAAATTGGGCAGCGGATACAATAAGGTTTGGTACAACATTATGTGAATGAAACCTGAAAAAAATATGGTTGGATACGTCGATTCGCTCGATATTTAGCCCAGGGTGCAGCTATCAACCCTAATAGAGGGATGGCTGGTGCGCGCTGCCTCGGTGCAATAAGCATACTTCATGAACTCATTTCTTGACATTTATGTTCCTATAGGTGAACAGACTTCGATATCGCTACATCAAAATGTGACGTCACACAAATTTGTCTATATTGCATGTGTAAGCGCACGGAGAGCCTGCTGAAGAGGCGTTTTTCCTTTATTGGCGTCTCGTCGGTTCCGAATTCTGATTTTTCCTCGAGCCCTAGGATACATCATCGAAGACTGAAGGTAGGATTGCCGTGCAAGACTGGGTTTCGGCGGAACGAAGAGGGCCACAGCTTCAAAAATAAAATATTTACTGACGACGGCAGTTTAGCTTTCAATTATGGAGATAGAGGGTGCTGGGATCACATGTATGGGGCACGAAAACACATTTGTAGGTGGATCACGTGTACAGTGGTGGTCCAGATTTATCTTATTTTGAACGTTTTATTTGTTTCGGGTATGTGGATTTGGTAGAGGTTACGGTTACGCCGACAGCTGCATATATTTTTTTTGAAAAGTGTTCCCAGCTTTTCTGAACTCGACAAAACCATTTATGAAAATGAAATTTAATTTTTATTTTGCTACCATAATGTCGTGCTTCTTCAATCAATAATATAATATTAATTAAAAATTCATAACAACTGTGTGTTGTTCGGATATTCACTGTACAGTGCACAATCTGGGGAGTATTAATCAATAAATTACTGATGTGAAGAGAGAATATGATGTACCTATATAACAGTATTGAAATGTACGTAAAAATTGCTTTTTTTAAAAAAGAACATACAGAATGTCAATATTCAGAAATTGTACGTTGTATAAGCGGTTCTCAGCTTTAAAAGGGGTTTACACTTTTGGCACTATGGTCGGTCTCAGAAATCCTGAAAACCATTTATTACTCATATTATTTCTTTATTGCCTTAGTGTCATGATGTTTTAGATGTAAACGAGTGCCTGGTAGGCAACACTTACCATTAAAATATAAGGGAAACCATTATTGCTTGTATGTTGTATGATAACATAAAATTCTGACTATACATTCAAAGCCAACAGCTGTATAACCATTTGGGGAACGTAAACTAGAGAATGCAAGTGTTCTTTTGGTATATTTTTTGGCAGAACTCGCCGTTTCGCAATAGCTTTTCTGTTTCCAAAAATCATGTTTTTTTTGTTAACTGCATTAGCTTGGTTCTCTCTCGCTCTCCTGTCAAAGATGGCGTGAGTTAGTTCGCTTTGCCAGGATTGGCTCGAAAAAGAAGTTACGTTGACGTGAGCAATATCTTTTGGCATACGGTCACGGCGCTACAGATTGGGCAAGTAATGAAATAAATTGAGCGCGGTCATTTTAAAATGAAATATTGTCGACCGTTACTTCGGATTGTAAATGTGATCACTCTCCTTCTACCATCAGTTTCTCCTCTCCGAACTGCCGTACTTTTATTGGAGGATGGTGGAGGGTTGGGAAAGTGGAAATGGGAGGGGTCGTCGAATTTGTGTTTGCTCTGCTGTAGATACATCCTCTCTATTCGACTGTTGTTGTCTGATTGTGGATGTACATTTCGCGACTCCAAACATGTGGATGGATATTACCTGCAGCGTTGATTATCCTGCAAAGACCCAGAGACCTTTTACGAGTCCATTTCTTAATTTGTGAACTGTGTTTGTGATCGATAACTGTGCGTAATGTTCATATAATTTGTGATGTTGAACAATTTGCGCTAATCCATGATTAGCCACATTTTTATGTGCGCTAACAGAAATTGCAAAGAGTTAGAAAATTGCACTGTTCATTGTCCAAATGATAATCAAACGAGACCTGAAACGGAAATGATTAACGAGATGAAGCATTAGCTTACTGGGGTAAAGAAATTATTGATCCTTTTACGCACGAAACCATCCATCGTTTTGGTTTCTCAACATTCCTGATTTTAATTCAATTACCATGACTATTTAGGTTAATAGTGGTTCAGAATGTCTCCCTAAATAACATTCGTGACTTGGACGAGTTAAAACAAAGGACAATCTCGATAGGACGTGCATGTCATTTTCAGCCAAAGTAGATAACTTTAAACAATATCTAGAATAGCCATTTTGCTTGTTCGTTTTTTATTGATGAGCGATTAAAGTTTTTGTAGGTCTCATTGAAATCGAACAATCAACTTTTTTGATTTGTCTCGTTTTTATTTTAATTTTAAATTTGAATCCGGTCCCTTATTTATCCATCCTGTAGTATTTACCCAATCTGAGATAGGCTTTATTTCTATGCGTCAAATACCAATTCGTTACCCACTGTCTGTGGTTGTCTTGTGAACCGTGTGATCATCGATTGGTGATTGTAATGTTCGTGGATTCGTTCTAATACCGTTTTTCAATGGCAAAATGTCAGCCTCATTCTTAAAGGGTCGACGCGTTTTTCTCCTATCTCTGTGGGTATGACAGTTAATGGCGCGCTTCGCAGATGTCGTTCCGGCGAATCAGGTTGTTCAATGCAATAAATCTGAGAATCATCGAAGGTTCTATTAAAAGTTATCGGTAACAGATATTTGAGATTGTAAATCCCTCTAGCAACGACAATTACAACGTTCTTTCACCTGACAATTAATTAGGGAACGCAGTAAGTTGGTGACTTTTGTTACCTGAAAAATTGTATTTTTTGCTTACAAAAATATATAATATGGTACTGATGCTTATTTGTGATGGGCACTGTGTATTTTTCGCGTCGAAATCGTCACGCGCAATGAGCCCATACGAAAAAAAAGATTTTCCGTGAAAATTAAGCTTATCAAATTTTGACTATTTAAAACGCAAAATAGTTAAGACTTAAAACAGTACATCCTTCTTAATTATTGAAATATTATATATACATAAAACAATAGGAAAATTCTATTACTGATGTATATATACTACACCATTCACCAGATATGGCGAAAACAAAGTAAAGCGGCTGCACCAATAAATAAATCCTTTTTTGGAATCTATTTCTTGCGTCCTAGATATCCGATTTCGAGCAGCTGGGATAAATTAATAATTTTTTAATGTAAATTTCAGTCAATTTGGTCCGACAATGTTTGGAGAAGTTAAAGCTGCGCTGCGAATTTTTCCCGAACGCCTGTTTCCATTGCATCTAATACTAATGCAACGCAACTGATAGTTCGCCATAGTGAAAGAAAAACGCCCATCATTTATTGGAAATGGACGGATCTTACCGATGCAGCTCAATTTCAAAGGCACACGGTCACAGGAGGAGATATATACACTGTATACACACAGTGCATGTATACACGGTGATGACGAACGAGAGTATATTACCCCCTCTTCCTGTCCTCCTTCTGCTCTATATCTTCGGTGTCCTCCTCGCGTCAAAACAACCATATGCGGCACCGTTCACTGTACAGTTGGGTCTTTGACTTTCGCTATAAAATAGCCCGTACCAGAAACGGAGCGTTGCCAGGTCTCGCTGCGAACAGTTATTCGATGCAGCCGATTTTATTCTATCGCCTCCGCGCGTTGACGGACACACTGACAGCTATTGTCACTCGTAAATTGAGTTTGCGCCTCTGGAGTGAGAGCGAGAGACAGAGAGAGACGGGGAAGTCCGATGAAAGCGAGTCAGAGCACCGCCTAACCCTGAGGGTGTACAATATTTACTAACGTCGCCAACAACGCGGTGTAGGCACACGGTCGCCAGTCTATAGAAACGGCGCAGATTTCTGACAGAAAATCTTGTTTTCTCCATCCGGCTAATAAACTGATTTTCGGTGTTGTCATGTGACGTGTTCTCCTATGTATGTGTGTGTGTACAAAGAAGCGTGTGGTTCGTCGAATAGGGATCGAGATATTGAAAGTTATTCAATGCGATGGACGGGAAGGTAGCGAACATGCTAGACAATTCTTCATATGAAGGGGTGAAAGTCAGAGTGGTGTAAGTCGTCCCCCCCCCCTCAAAGTGAGAAATAAAGTTCCTAAAATAAAAAATTACTTTCGCTACAGCAAATTTAAGGTTGATAAGCAAATTTAATTTTTTTACCAGAAGTGGTGGATTCGGGACAGCATCGAATGAAAAGACGAACCGAATGGCGAACTCGTATTTTATAATAATATTTTACTATTGTTTTAACTTGAACTGGTAATTGCGAAAAATACAGAGTTTCGCAGAGACCGGGGCCCGGGCCGAAACTTTTGCAATTACCAGTTCAAATAAAAATAATAGTAAAATATTGTACTAAAAAGCGAGTACGCCACTCGGTTTTTCTATTCGTTCGGTGCTGTCCCGAATTTACCATTTCTGATTATTACCACCCAGACGTCCTAAAAATTATTCTCAATAATTTCTTATATTTTGCTTTTTCCGAAATATTTTACAAATTATTCTAGTTTCTTCATGAACAGAGATCGAACATATTCAGTGCTCGTAGCCATATTTATCATAAGATGCTATTTTTTCAGATCAAACTGAAAATTAAAAATAACCATTTTTCACTTGCAACTTTCATATACATGTGTATTTAGTTCGTGTATTATTCTGTAATGGCATTTTCATAAAATCGATTTTCTCTAACTTATATATTGTAATAGCAACTTAAAACTATGGATATTTGTTCTCTAGTATTCATATACCGCGTGTACATGCATAAAATAACAAAAAGTAGCGAGTCATGCGTTACATGGTTTTTAGTTTTTGTGTGTTTTTCTTTTTCTCTTTTTGGTAGACCACTCGACGCGCCATCTTTTTTTGGTCGTTAAGCGTCAGATGGATTACTGGTCAAGTGGCGACTATCATTTAGTTTGTTTCGCTCTACTGGATGCTGTGTGTCTCCCTCCTCTACTCCTCCAACCGAGTAAGGCAGAAGCCAACCCGTCCGCGATGGTGGAAAAGGCCAAACAATAATTAACGTGAAGCAAATCCGGGTGAACATGCACGCATGCGTAAGAAATCTTCCTCCCGTAATTGATGCGTGGCAAGAGGGCCGGACTTTACCGACCACCAAACAAACCGAGAGGCAAAAAGTGGCGGCCATTATTGTTCGCAACTGATGCGCTTATATACATGTATGTCATGAGAATAAATAAGATTCGCCAAAGGCCGTGCCTCCATGCGAGTTTTACTGATCACTTCACGTATTGAAGATGCATTGTGTGCCTTCATGGTCGTATGTCTCACGCACGATATCCTCCCGAAACCAGAGGGCAAAATACTCTTCAATTTTCCAGATTCCTTGATTCGTTCAAAAATTCAGCACTGAATATTTTCAATTGCATGTTCGCAGAATATGATAAATATTTATAAGAGTTGTAATTTGAGAAACACAAAATATCTCGTTAACATAACTTGAGTTGCCTTTCATATTAAACACCTCTTGACTGATGAAAAGTGTCGTGGTGTATAAAATAAAAAACTAGTTAATATTTAAAATTGAATGACTCGCTGGACGCGAAATCAGAGTGAACGGTTACAAGATCGTTTAAACAAAGAAAGTTAAACAATCTTCTCGTAGATAAATAAATAAAATTGAAATTTGCGAAAACACAACAGACAAACGTACGAACTCAACCAAGACTTTCGTCACTACCCAAGAATTGAAAAAAAGGAAATTTTTTACCGTATCACTGCGTATTACCGCAAAACCACATCCACGGTTTTCTATTTTAATTTTTTCATTTTAAATAATAGTTTACTATTATTCTATTCGAAAAGCTTCGCCAACTCTTATCGCCATTTTGGGTTTGCGTCCAGCATTCCACTCATACCTAATCTGTATACTTCTTGTGACAGTGTTTAGTTTTTAATAACATTTAAATGATGACTGAGACAGTAACGTGTAATCATATTTTCATCAAAAGATCATTTATTTCGAGATAGACTTTTTTTTATGAAAATCTGAAATTTTAATAAAAAATATTAAAACTTGGAAACTTGCCAAAGTTTAGGTTTCGGCAATATTTATAAGAAACGTTAATTTATATACTTTCAATCGGGTTGAACCAGCAGAACGTTTAGACGGTTATATCACTTGTGTGCTTACTACGGTTCTGCATAAAGCTCCCCCCGAGGATAGGCTTCGTGTAAAGCACCGGCGCTATCCAATTTAACAACAGTTGGGCTGACTAGTGTTTTTTGTTGCGTCGCCCAG
>JAQGBY010001651.1:0-27831 GCA_034698785.1 Mycogona germanica | reverse complement strand
GGACGTTAATGATTGGACGTAAATAATGTCATTTAGACTTCGCTGAAATCATAAAAAAATTATTTAAATTTCAAAATATTGCGTTATGTAGAATGTTTCCGCCGTTTTTGACCATTGACTTTAAAACGTCACATTTTTGGTTATTTATATTGAATATTCCTCTTTTTAATTCAATATCCGTTTACTATTTCGTTGCATTTTTACTCTTTGTTCGCATGTTAAACTCTGCAACATACGATGAACGCGTTATAATAAATGAATTAGAAAAATAAATTGTGATGAGAACAAATGAATTTAACTTTTTCATCTATTGTAAACTTACCTGACAAATAGATATAGATGATTTGTCACTTAAATTGCTTTGACAGTATAACAAGGTGGCGTAGGACAAAAGTGTCGAATTCTAAACAAAGAAAACAACGCCTTCTTTAATTTTACAGTGTTTACAGCATTGATCAACCAACAAATTCTGTACTCTGTACAAGTAGTAGCCAATCATTCATGCATTGACTCATAACCTATGCTTCATTAGGTTGGTTGGTGGGTGATATAAAATATGAAATATGGAAATGTGACTGGCATCATTGGTATCACGGGATAGCGACAGCGCCATTTTGGAAAAGTGGAGACGCCATATTTAAATATTTTGACGAAGGTTTTTTTAAGAAACTTTAAATGGCTAATTTATAAAGACACAAGAATATTACTCGGCTTTGCCTTTGTTTACAGTAACCACCAATAAAATAAAAAATTAATTGTTTAAATTTACCGGCTATTTATGTTTACACGATAACACACGATAAACGCAAACGATATTCCGATTTTCGTTTACATTTTTGACATTTTGAAAAATTCGAATCTTCACGTGACATACGTGAATAATAACGTCATGCAGTGGTGCCTCAACATGTTTTTTTTTATATTTAAAAATTTGGATTTTCAATCGTTTGTCAATTGTTATGTTAAATTGAAAAAGAATCATTTTTAAAATATCTATTTGATTATTTTATGTTTTTTAATATTGTTATTTTATTTTTCTATTGAAAACATTATTCCGGTAATAGTGGTATGGTGTGCTTGGTTAGAACTGTTATCTGGTGTGCTTGGTTGTCTCGTGAAATCGACGACATCATTCTTTTGATGTGGAGACGCCATTTTTTTAAGTTTGAAGCGAAATTCCGTCGTTAGCGAATTATGATGGTGTTCTAATGGTATGTTAAATTTTATGCAATTTCATTAAACCTTTCGAGAGTTAGTCTCCGGACAGGAAAATCCAATCCTTAGTTTTATAATTTAGGATACGCAAAATCGATATCTGAAATGTCGTCGTTAGACTACAAATTTGAAGAACTAGCTGCAACAGAAATTATATTCAATTTGGTCAAGCCGTTCGTAAGTAAACTCCCGGATAGACAGTTTGAAACTTAGCTTTACTTTTGTTTTAATAGCACTTACCCAGGCAGTGATTCGACAGAGATGTCCAATTGACTGGACTACTAAAACAAACGCAATAATCATAGGAAAAGATTGATGAAAAGAGGATAGGTGATTCAACCTTATGGATACATACACATCGAGGCAATGAACAGGCAGCATATAAATCAGATAAAAAAATAAATGCGTCAATGTTGGCATGAATAGATTATCCAAAATACTGATCAGCTCAATGTAATCCATGTGATCGGCGAATACATGCTTAAAATGATCTTCCAAATTGACTTTTGATTTTGAGTTTTTCAGCAACTTTAAAGTTGTGTCGTTCGCTTTGCAAATGCATTCGGATAAAACGCATTGGAACCAAATCCAAATAAACGGGATAATTTGTGCAAGCAAAAGGAGAATGCCGTATATTAACACAGCTGTGTCTTGAAATTCTTGTCTCAACACGCCTATTGTTGCACATATTATGTCGATTAATATTAGGGCTGCTACGGTGACGTAAGACTTGATTACAATTTTAATTAAATCGTGTCTGTCGATGAATTTGCGATCAGCTAATTGCAACAATTTCAACAGGTTTGACTTTTGATTAAAGATATACAGCCATAGTAAACTGCCGCTCTGGGAAAATGGCTTAATTATGAAATAAAAGTTTCTTTTAAATGGGTTGGGATAATGTGCCAAGGATTCTTTGATCAGTTTAGAAAAACTGACATAAGAAATCAACACTAAAAGCAAAAGGTTTAACACTTTTGTAAAGAAGAGAAACAATTTCAGAGCAACCACAAAAATGTTTACAGTAATTGAAGGTTTAAACACATCAAAACCGAGACAATAAAATAAATAATAAAAAGGTCGCAGAACAAGTTTTAGACTAACAACTTTAACTTGGGTCATTTTCTTTTAAATTGAAATTCCAATATTTATTTGTGACTGGCGATTTGATGCTCAAATATTCTGGTTGATTTTTTCGAAATTTTACACTAATTGAGTAGTTTATCACTGTGCTTGTATGAAATTTTAAGTAAACAGAATGAGAAATTTTAGATGTCGCAAAATTAAAACTGGAAACAACTTGCAGTTAAAATTAACCGTGTTAATGAAGATAGAACTCAAAATGATCTGTATTTCGAAATGTATTTTTATATTTTAATTAAGCTGGTTTCAAAACTTGGTAACAACATCTGTTGCTGTTGTCAGTAACTATTTGAAAATGTCTTACATTGAGCAGCTATCATACACAATGTCATTGTCCTAAAGAGAAATAATTATGTCGTGTTGCTTAGAATTGTTGAATCAACCGGTCTGACACAAAGAACGACCTGGTTGATCACCATGTCTTTATTGCTGAATAGAAGTTGACATTTATTTGTTTTGATATTGAGTTGCTAGTTGCCGGGAGTGTTCCTGTGAGTTCCTTTGTTTCATGGATGTCCTTGTGTCAGGATGAGTTCTAGTTGTACCCTAGTCACACAGGCCAAGCATGCTTAGCAAGGGTGCGTTTAGACATTGAACATAAATTGACTGGCCGGGCAATACATTATTAAAAACAAATCAGGAAATTCTTCTAGGGGTAAAGAATGGTGTAATAAATGATGCTCAACATGAATTTTTGAGAGGGCAGTCATGTGAGTCACAGCTTGTCCTCCTCCCCCAAATGACCTTCAAAAATCTTTGGATGCGCACATACAGCAAGATCTTGTCTTCCTCGATTTTAGCAAGGCCTTTGATACAGTCCCTCACCAGCGTTTATTAACAAAGGCTCATGGTTATGGTGTCAGTTTATTTTTTTTTAATAATCTTATTTTAGTTCATTTGGTTTTTATGTTGAAAATATTATTCCGGTAATAGTATGTGGTTGGATCTGTAATCTGGTGTGCTTGGTTGTCTCGTGAAATCGACGACGTCATGCTTTTGATGTGGAGACGCCATTTTTTGATTATGAAGCGAAAAGGAGATTATCAAGAATTTAGTAACGGTTATTTTATTATGAAATATTGAATATCGAGATCTGAAAAGTGATCGATAGCGAATTATGGTGATGTACTAACGGTATGTAAAATTTTATTCAATTTATTGATCTGTTCGAGAGTTAGTCTCCGGACAGGAAAATCAAAATCACTGTTTTATAATATAAGATTATGCCTAAACATTGTATTGGATGCAAAAATTACCTTATGTGCGTTACGCGTTAATTTTAAATTGGTGCAGTAAATTCTTAGTCTCGTTCTCGCAGATTTTGTTCAATGTTTAAACGCCCCCTTCAAATAGAAGTCCTAATTTGATGCTCGGAATATCTCGGAATGGGTGTCAACAGCCAATTGTAACTCTGTAAATGGAAATACAGGATTATGAAGAAATTTGGTGGTAGGCACATCGAGGAATAGAAATCCCTAACCAAAGAAACCTCTTCTCTATTGAAATCCTGTCAACAACAATTCTTTCTAAATCTCTCTGACAAAATGTACTCCAGCCCTTACTTTAATGACTCCTGTGATGGAATTTCCACAGGGCGGCAATAATTATATCTAAATCTAAATATAGCCTCGTTTCCAACAAATCTTACATTTTATGTTCTGTAGCTTGTTTCACAAGTGTCAACGAGTAAGATGCAAAATAAATCAATATCTGAAAATAATTAATACATTTTAATAATTATAAAAATAAAATCAGGATGTTAATCAAAATAAGCACAGTTAATCAAAAAATACAACTTACATCAAAGATAACCATTGCGTTGAGTTTACAAAGGCCAGCCAGGTAAAATGACGGTCCTTTGGATGTTAATGGTTGGATGTAAATTATTTCATTAAGACTTTGCTGAAATTACAAAGACATTCATTTTCTTTCTCTAAATTTAAATGAACATTTTGTAATTTTGGGACCCAAATCTGTTATTTCTTCATCTTCAGAACTTTAACTTTTAAAGACACAAATATCTACAAAATATCTATCAAAATATATACAAAATAGCTACATTTAATGTACATTTACCTGACAAATAAAAATAGATGGTTTGCCACTTAAATTGTTTTGATGGTATAATGAGGTGACATAGGACAAAAGGGCCGAATTCTAAAAAAAAAAAGAAACAATAGATCAACCAACATATGTGACGTATGACATTGTGACGCAAGGGAACAACACTACGTCACAACCAATGTCACAGCCAATCACGACTCTGAGCTAACCTAGTCTTTTATAAACCTTGCGCCATATCTAAAATTTCTGACGAAAGGTTCTTTTTAATAAACTTTAAATGACTAATTTATCAAGACATACGCAAAATCGAGTTCTGAAATTTCGTGGTTGGATTGCAAATTTGAAGAACTATCTACAGCTCAAATTTTATTCAATTTGGTGAAACCGTTCAAAAGTTAACTACACTTTCCCGAACGGACAGATTGAAACTTAGGAATATAATATAGATTTTTTATTCATAGAGCCTCGACAGCTCGTCATCGATTTTCCACGATTCTGTCCCGTGTTTGTTATTTTTGCTTAAACATCGTCGCATCGTCGACTAATTACATATTTTTGGCTGTGGTTATTTTAAGGTGCTTCACTTTCTTTTTACGTACAAACACTTACCCAGGCAATGATTCGACACAGATGACTAATTGACTGACATATTAAAATAAAAATGATAACAATAGGCGCTGACTGCCTAAAAAAGGCCGTGTCGTTGCACACCCATATGGAGTGATAAATATCGAGACAATGACATGGCAGCATATAAATTGAGTAAAGAAATGCGTATGTCAATGGTGGCATGATCAGTCTATCAAATACTTTAATCAGCTCGGTGTAATTGACGTGGGCAGCGAATGCATCCTTCAAATGATCGGTCAAATTGGTTTTTGATTTTGAATTTTTTAGCAACTTTAATGTTGTGTAGTTTGCCTTGCAGATGCATTCTGATAAGATACATTGGAACAGGATCCAGACAAACGGGATAATATGTGCAAGCACAACGACAAAGTCGTATATTAAGATAGGTGCTTTTTCAAATTGTTGCATCGCACCTATTGTTATACATATTATGTCGATTAATATTAAGGTTGCTACAGTGACAAAAGCCTTGATTATTACTTTATTTAATTCGCGTCTGTCTATCAATTCACGACTAGCTAATTGATTCAATTTCAACAGGTTTGATTTTTGAAAAAATATATACAGCCATAGTAAACTGCCGTTGGGGAAAAATGTATTAATCATCAAGAAAAAGTTAAATTTAAATGATGCGGAACCATGTGTCAATGATTCTTCGATCACATTGGAAAATCTGGCATAAGAAATACACACGAAAAGTAAAAAATTAGACAATTTAGTAATGAAGAGAAACAATTTCAGAGCGATCACAAAAATGTTCACATTAATTATAGGTTTAAAAACATCTAAACCGAGACAGAATAAGAAATAACAATAAGGTCTCATAACAAATTTTAGACTAACAAGTTTCATTTTCCTTTGAATTTAAATTTCTATATAGTTATTGTAACTGGCGATTTGATTTTGTAGTGATTACTATTCACATCAGTACAGTGTATGATCGAATATTTCAATTGTGTACTGTATTTGTAAAAGTAAGCATGAAAAAATTCAGATGTCACAAAATTAGAACTTTAAATAAAAATTGCAATTAAAAATAAGGGTTGCTAATATAGAGTACAAGAGGAAATGTCTGTACGAGGAAATGTGGTTCCAAGCGGAAATGTTCAGCCAAAGTATTAATGACTTGATCGACTTTCAAGAACTGTTGCTAACAACTTGGCGGTAACTAATTGAAAATGTCTTAAATTGAACAAATACAATCTTTAAGAGAAAATGAAATATATGATGTGTTGGCATAGACTGTTGAATCAAGCTGGCTGATACAAAGACTTATCTGGTTGATTGTCTGTGCTGAACAGAAGATAACCTTGAATTGCAAAATAGGAAAGCCGACAATCAACCTTGAATTCCTTGGAGTGACCTTGAATTGTTTCTATTTTGGGGTGCTTGTTGCTCAGATCAGGAGTGATCCATTGAATTAGGCATACAGGTACGTGAACAATCCATGTCCTTGTGACATGCTAAGTCTAAGTTAAGCTCATCATTGTGACTCGCAGAGTTGATGACTTGATGAGCTTTTATGATTTTTTATTTTATTTTTAGAAAACGGGAACATGTCCAGGCAAGGCTCGCCTGTCGTACTTCCCCCCTACAATATAATAATTAATATTCATCCTTACAAGATCACAAAATTGAGTGGCCCCCACTTAGTTGTTACCTTGCTGGTCACATTGAACAAATTTATTTTTACTTTTCTCTTGTGGTGGATAAAATAAGGCACAATGATAATAATAATTCAGAAAGTCACACAAAATTTTGCAACCAACATTTCAAAATCAATTTATTGCAAAAAAAAGCAGAACGTGAGTCAGGACATCTCAAAATTCACATCGTCGGACGAAAAATTGTGGTACAAATCTGTTAAATTACCTTTGACCATTTAAGTATCCACTACTTCCGCCGCCGGATCAAAGCGACTTCTACGAATTTAAAGGTTTACATTTGTAAAGGCCCTAAAAATAGTCTACATGTAGTTTGAACAATATGTGCTGATATATCCCTAATCAGGTTTATTAAAAAATCAAATTATTTAATAGTTGCCTTGAAAGATCTAAATTATAAGAGCAGTGCTGAAAAATATTTTTTTAAGCAATGTCTAAAATCAATAGTTTATGCACAAAAATATAACACTATCGTGTTATACTTTTATGCATAAATTATTGATAATTATCAAATTTGGACATTTCTATACCGTGGAGACCATTTAAAAGTCTATTTTCTCAATATCAATATCTAGGCATTTGAAATCATAATTTAGAGAATAACACATAGTGTACACCCCAGTTTCGACAACTTAAAAAATTTGCATATTTCATTAACAGTGGATCAATTACTAGTTGAAACTGTGCTAAATTGCATTATCTGAGTCTAAAAATTCTCATGTCACCCAACAAACTGGAGGGCAAGTAATTCCAACAAATATTTCACAAAAATTTTCCTAAACATTTTTACAAAAAAACATTTTGTTGTGAAAAATAAAATTCGGCTACACATTTGACATACACCACTGCAAATACAGATACTAGCCAAAATGTGGCCTACATTCAACAATTAAATAACTCCGATCAGATTGAGTCAGGTGCGGGTTCAATCCCAGCTAAATTGCAAGGAGACATACATAATTTTGTTCTGAGGTAGGCAAATGTTCTTGCAAATGTGTTAAGTGCCACTGAAGGATTGCACGGACAATTATGTCACAAGTTCACACGGAAACTAGCTCGTCGCTCCATTAGATACAATTATGGGCCACCACAATCCAAGAAAAAAAGAAAAAAAAAGCATATTGAAAACCAGAGATTCACAATATCATGTACACTGTATATTTGTAAAATAAATCTGAACTGGTTATCATCGCATCTACAATAAGAAAGTCAAGCCTACTTAAACCAGGTCATATTTTTAAAGTTATCAAACTGATCCGCGCGAAATTAATGCTGTCTTTTCTTAAATTACGTGTAAGTAAATAGTTACTGGTACTTTGTGTATATACAACTAAGTTTGAGTGTAGTTTTGTTGTTTGTTGCGGGGGAAAAATATATTCAGAGTTTGATGTTTCACTCTGAAAATGGAGATAAATGTATCATTATGAAGGCTACTAGATTAATACAACGTTGTACAGTATATATGAAACACAAGCAGAAAAATAACTGAACTGACAGAAACAAACTAAATTATGCCGAAACACAGCATCGGTGAAGCAATTACAAGTACAAAGTATTTCAGAGAAAAACGTCACATCTGTACACGGCGAAATTGCTTGTGTCAGGTTTGAGGAGCCAGGACTCGTTTGTAAAATATATTCTCATCTGTTTCAACCAAGATAATCGATTATCGACAATGAACGTTGCTCGAGGCAAAAATATTAAATTGCAATAAAATGAAAGCGACATGCTTAAGTATATCTATCCAACAAATTCACGCCACACACAGTCTACAAAGGGTTGCATGAAGATACAACGCGCAGAATAATTTCGATATTGAACTATTATTTCCAATAAATATATGATCCCCACGTAATATATCAGTTAAGTATGAGGAGAAATCTTGCCCGAACAGGAAAATTTGTACTCTAAGGAACGTCTTCCTTTCAAAAAGAGAAAACCTGAAAACACGGATTAGCCGATCTACCGACGAAGTTACAGTACTGTACAAATTAGCCGTTCACGATGAAAATCAACTCATCCAGACATAGACGGTGCTGACAGTCTCGAATCACGCTGCCCAAGTAGCGTGACGTCACGGTGGGGGATCGGTGACGTCTCTCTTGACGAGAGATGGGCTTCCCATCAAGCGCATCGAGCGTCGGTAGGATTTCTTCCATCTGCGGCGGGTCATTTTGAAGTCACGTCAAATCCGGTCACACATTTCATACGTTACATTGATTCATAAATTACTAGCAACTAAAAACTGCCCAATTTCAGCCATTCTAATTTAGCCTGCAATTTTAAGCATTCATAATATGTTGATGCGTTCATAGTTTCACAAATATGCTGCCCAAATATTAAATAGTTTGCAGAGTTCCCCTCTCGGTGTGGTGGCGTCACTCCTTGACACGATGGAGGTGTCCTTGAAAATGATCATGTTGGTCACTTTCAAGGCCATCTACCGTCAAGAGAAGTTCACGACGGCGGCCGAGGAACAAGAAATTAGCAAATTTGTTCGAGTTTCCGAATGTGGCGTCATGGATATGTCCTCTTGAAATTATGACGTCACACCCAGGTGACAAATTCCCTTTTTAACTTGATCAGTCACTTGCTTCTTTGGTGGAGAAACTCCAGGTCTAATCCTTAGCCCAGTTCTATTTTTTGTGCGCTGTCCAAGTGTGCCGGACCAGCTGGATTCGCGACGAGAAGGTGTCCTCGCAGTCGTCGCACTCGTAGGGATGCCGCTCGCCCGTGTCCATGTTGTGCTGGACGCGCATGTGCCGCATCAGGCTGACCGGATACTGGTAGTCTTTGTTGCACACTTGACAGGTGTACTGGGCGTTGACCACGTGACAGCGCTTGTGGTGGGACAGGTGGGAGAAGGCCCGGAATGTCTTCTGGCAAACGTCGCACTCGTAGGGTCGGGAGGCGTTGGCCTGCAGCCGCAATTTGCGTTGCTGCTTCTCGACGTACTTGCGGGTGTGCTTCAGGTGCTTGCGAGCGTGGACCTCGATCTGGGAAGGGAACTGGAAGGTCGAGCCGCACTCGGTGCACTTGTAGGGGATCTTGCAGGCGTTGCCCGGATGTTGGGCGCGTAAGTGGCCCTTGAGCTCCAGCGCCACGTTGAAGGCAGTGTCGCACAGGGCGCAGCTGAACAAGTCCGGGGCGACGGCGCCCTCCGTGCCGGCGTGATCCGGACGAGTGCTGGTGCTGGCCTGCTGACCATCGCCTATCAGCAACTCGATCTTGGGAACCAGCGTGTCGTAGTCGAATTGGTCGTTGTCGTCATCGTTGTAACCCGGCTCGCTTACCCCGTCGTCCGACTGCTCCATCGTCACGAACAACCAATTGGCCGGATCGTTGTCGTCGTTGGCGTCGTTGGTGGCGTCGGCGGCAGCGTCAGCAACACCGACATCGCTGACATGACTGGTTGGAATGGCTAGGGGCGGCTTGGCAATCTTGGGCAGCAATTTGCGTTGAGGTCTGGCGATTGGTCCGAGGTTGCGTTGCTCGGGGACCACGATCTGCGGGGTCACGACGGTGGAAATTGAGATGGGAGGAGGTGAATCTTGATCGCCGGCTTGCTGGCCGTTGTTGATAGTGGGTTGAACGTCGGACAGTTGGTCCTGGTCGAAGACGATGGCCGCTTCGAGGATGTCGACCAGCAGGCTGAAATCAGATTCCCGGGCCACGGCCAGCAGGCTGTTAAGCTGATCGCGGGCCACCGTAACCCGGCCACGGTACAGGAACTCCAGCAGCGAGTCAAGCACGCTGCAGTCGACGTGCTGCTGCTGGATTAGCTTGGAAGGCGACAAGAACACGTCCAGCAGCAGACGGTGGGCCCGGACCGAGCGGCCGCCCCACAGAAAGTTAAAATCGACGCCGCGTTTGTCCAGGAACTTGCTCCACAGACCGTTGATCAGTTTTTCGTGGTGGTTCGAGCTGTTGAGTTCGATGTGACCGGAAGTACTTGGAGCGGCCATCTTGTACCCTTTGTGGGCTTTCGAGCGTTTAGAGGCGGGGTTTCACGTTTTTAACAATTGTGGACCCTTTTTTGGGCCCGATTACGAGTTTCTCACGATTTGGGGCAATCGGGGAATCGCACTTACTTGATGTTTTGCTCTCAAATTTAATTTTTTAAGGCCAGTTCAGTGCATTTCGAGAAAGCGTCCGTACGATGACACATCCAACGCCGGCTATCAGCTGTTCACACTTGATAGCTTAATCGGGTTTGTGGGGAGCGTTCATATAATTATGCCGTTATCAAGCCAGATCAAATCACGCCCAATGAAGTGCTCCTATCTAGAGGCTCAACGCACCTTATAGTCAAATCAGATAGTTTGATTTTATGTGAATGCTTAAGTGTCGATTACTATCGAGATTATGGTGCGTTAACTCTTTGGTGTCTCCGCTTATCGACTTGCAGGTAAAGTAAAAAGTCGAACATAGCATTTTTTTAACGCACCCATTCTCTCGATTGCAATTCCTTCAAGCTGATTAGCCTCACGAATGTTCCGATTGCAAAATATCATCGATACTCTCAATTCTGTATCGCGAAATATCGGACGTGGCCAAATATCAATGCCTTGAATTTTGTAGAGATGTATGGTTAGACAACGATACGGATTAGCTATTATCATTGGCGGACAGAAATTCCAAGCAACGAAATATTTGAGCAAAATAAAAAGAAACGTTGATGAATAATTAGATTTACGTGTTAAATTATCAGGAATGCCCACTTTTTAATAATAAGAAATTTTGTTCACTAAATTAGATACCCGCTTGTATTTCTGTTTTTCTGGTCTCTATCAAATGCATGTCGTTGAGAGTTCCGGTTTGTTGTTTCGACGGAGTGAAGACGCGCCTGCTGTAAAATTGAGTTTTCTTGCAGGAATAACGTGAACGTTGTAATTATTTTGATCGTTGTCTCGTACATTTGTAACCAGTGGCCCGAAATAGCGACAAATTTTGGTTGAAACGCCGTTGGAAATCGTCAAAAACATCGGAATCTGATCTAGCACATGGCAAAATGGCCACCACTGTTACTTCCGGTCCGAATCCTATTACTGTAGTCAGTCCGAGGCATCACGATAAGTTGTCCCAGGGTTTGTGGGCCTACTTTCTCTGCAAGATGGGAGTTGATTTCGAGGTGGCACGGGGCGGTGGTCGCTCCATCCGTGCTCACCGAGTGGTGCTGGACGTGTTCCTTTCGCCCAACAAACTGGTCCAGCAGGGACAGGAACTGGACACCAGCGTGCTGGAGTTGCTGCTGCAGTTCCTATACCGCGGCGAAGTTGTCGTGGCCAGCGAGCGACTGGACGAGCTGCTGGCGCTTGCCAAGAAGTCGGATTTTAATATTTTGGTGGAAGCCGTAGAGGAGGCAGTTAGGGCTCATAATAACGAAGCGGCCCAATGGTCCCAACCTGGGACAGAGGAGATCACGGCAATGCCGGAAGGTTGGGTCCTTTCCTAAGACATTTTCAAACGTATTTGAGATTGTTAAGGACTTGCGTCCAATATCTCGATTATCCCGTCTAATCTAAGGACTTTATAAAAAAATGTTTGTTAAGGGGGTGTACCGGTGAATTTAACATCTCAACAACCCCCCAGTAGGCGACCTGGAAATTTTGCCTAACCTAGGCTGCCTAGGAAAGGGGTCTCTTTTACTTCTATTCCAAAAGAAGGCGCGTTCGAAAGGAATTTCTCTCGCCCGAAAAATTCCGAAGTTGTCGGCCGGAATCGAAACTAAGGACTTTATACGTCCTCTGGTTTCGACTGAACCAAATGTTAGATCTTTTTTTAAGATGACATAAATCTAGTCTTAACGAATTTTGGTACAACGGGTTGCCGAAAGCTTCATTAACATTCCGCCCTCCCACCTACGGAAATCGCCATAATGCTACGGCGCGGCGATAATCTAACCTTACCAAAAAACACTAAAACGAGTGGAGTAACCTCTGACGAAAGGCGATTCTTGATGTTTGACAAATAGTAAAAACATTGTGTGATTTTAGAACTGAAGAAATTGACACCAAATGCATTTTAAACGTTTGTGTGTCCATTAAAGGCTAGACACATAAATGAAACTGCACAATCTAAACGTTCTCGCGAACAAACCAGAAGATGTAGAATGTTTTTATTCAGACTGCTTCATTTTAATTACAATATTGTCTGTTAACGAACCATTTTGGACACACTGATAAAATTCAGGTTAGCTCTTCATTACTGTAACGTTTGGAACGATCGTAAATTTCTTATTCTGTCTGAGTTGTCTTGAAAACATATTTATTTTAGTTACGTTGTACATAGGGGCGGACAGTCTTCTCACATTCGTTTTCCTTTTTAAATCTATAAACATTTTTCAATGTTACATTCTTTTTCATTCTAGATTCGGATCACTTTATTCCGCAGCCCACAATCCAAGCTGTCGGTGTTCCCAGCGCCAACCTCCAGACGTGGCCGACAGCGGAACTAGAATTGGGTAACGCGATTCCTCCGCCAACCGAGGAACAGACGATTACCGTCATGTTGGAATCGGGCGCCGCCAACGGAACGGACCAGCAAAGTCAGGAGTGGAATTTGGTGGTCCGAAAGATCAAGGTGGATTCGGGCGAACCGAGCGACGGCACGGAGGAGCAGGGTGTAGAATGGTACCTGCTAGACCAAACGGCGGCATCGGAAGGGCCGTCCAGCATGAATGCAGCTGAATTCGTAGGATCGTATGTGCCGGATGATAATCACCCGCCATCCGGAACGGTATCCATTCTCAATGATTCCTTCCCTGTCTACCTTATGCCGGACGGCACCTCGACAGCGGCAGCCACTCCGCCGGAAGTGCTGACAATCGAGTCGTGTCCGGCCGGTCAGGCTGGAACTTCCGATAATCGGCTGTGTTTCATTGGAGGGGAGTGGCGCCCGATGCTTTCCAAATGGGCATCAGGTCACCCACCACTGAGTGCACCTCCCGCTGCTACTCGACCGGAAGTGGTGGCAACTGGAAGAGCCTTAAGGTGTGTGACAGTTAGACCGACACCGCCCCGTAAGCGATGCAGAACGGTGCGCGGACCGGTGCGACCAATGCCGAAATTGTATCGATGTGGACTGTGCGCAGTCACCTTCTGCGATTCCCAAAATCTGGAGTCCCATCTGGCCAAGGTGCATCCGCTGGACGCCCACCCGCTTCGCTACCGGTGTCACGTCTGCGACCCGGGAGCTGAGTCTGGATTCGACTCCCTGATCAGTCTCACCAGTCACGTGACTGCCATGCACGCAGATCTGCTATTTCAGCAGTCTCTGGATTCGGATAGATGGAAGATGAAGACGCAGGTAGACCAACCTTCTACGTTCGAGGTGCATAATGAACTCGTGCAGCGCAAGATGGCCAACGTGGTCGTCGTTCCAGCAACCGATGCGTTCAGCCACCGTGGCAATGCCCAGTACACGTGCAACGACTGCACCCTGTCTTTCGATCTGCCGCATCTCAGGAGTCACTTTCGAGCCGTCCATGGCTTGCAGCCGGGCACTCGGCTCTTCAGCTGTGCCCGCTGCCGGACGGTGTTCCAGCAGCAGGAGGAGCTGACGGCTCATGAAAAAAAGGAGCCCATTTGCAACGACTCGTTGGCGTGGATCAGTTGAATGTTTCAGAGTACTGCCCTCGATTTTTTTTTCGTCCGACCAAAATGTTATTGAGCGTTTCCGATTATTTTGGGATTATATAATTACAATTTACTTTACAAAAAGGAATGTCTGCTTAAGGTGTCATTTGTATTGCGTTGAGTTGGAAATTTCGCGAGGTAATAGTCAGTTACCAGAAGCTGAATAAATTGTTTTTCTTAGCATGTGTTTTTCTTTTTTGAAAATTTCTCTCATTTTGATGATAATCAAAAACCAAAAGAAAGAACGACGAAATTTTAAGAACCTAAATACAATAATTTCCGAAATTATTTTTTACAGCCATACACAAACACAAAAGTTAGTTTTCAAAATGAATGCAATTAAAAACTAGTTAAATAATTGTAACGGTTTATCTAATGTGAATATATTGTCTTGAAGTAGATAGGGTGTATGATACTCTGTACTGACATTTATTTTTCATCAACTTTTTAGGTGCTGTGATTTCGTCTGAGTGTAATGCCATGTTTGGCTAAAGTGATCCAATCAACCATCCAATCTTAAATCACCCAAATGAATGTAAAATTGTGGTCCAGTGGTCCTTTTGTTTTTACTGCTGTTAGGATTTAAATATATCATTTTTTAGTCACAGATCTAAAATTGATGAAATCTTCCAATTTTAAATGCTCGTCAAATGAAACGTTATTCCAAGTGCTGTGTTGAAAGAACAGTAACAGAAAGTTTGGTAACAAAAAAGGTATTTTTCTTATATATATTCCCGATTTGAAATTTTAATTCTAAAACCATATAAGTGCAACGGAACAGTTTGTATGGAAGAACCGCTTGACTACATGGATTTACATTTATCGATTTAATTTTATATCCAATATTTATCGATGTTATTTAAAAATATCGCTATGCACAATCGATATATATGCAATCGCGTCGTTGAGGCGACTAACTATGATTAGGATAGAGCCTTGGTTGGGTGCGTTAAAACATTTTCTGGTACAAACTACAAACTGAAGAAAGGGCATGCATCTGGTACGGTAGAGATTATTAGGGCACTCAACGCATTTGTTAATTGAGTCTGACGATTATTTGCCCTAAGTGATCTGAATGTAGAAAACTTCATTGAAACCCTTGCAGATGGAAGAAACCACATAGAAATCGTCAAATCTGTGAGCCCCGAACTTAGCCCTTGAAAACGCAACCTTAAAACAAGATGGCGGCGCACAACGCTTCAAATCAATTGGTGAAAAGTTGGAACGTCCAGCACTCGCAGGTAATTGACACAATCCTTAATCATGCCATAAAAAAAAATCAACAAACCACGTCATCAGTCGAGCTGATCGTACCATGCGGTTCTCTCACTGTCAGCTGATCCCTCCTGTCGCCTAGCTGGTTATCGCACTTGTGCGTTCCACCCTAGAGTATGCCTCCGCCGTCTGAGATCCCACAAGCAAAAACCTTGTCACCCCCTTAGAAGGTATCCAAAGACATGCAACCAGACACATCCTGCGTGACTACAGTCATAACTCCTGCATCACTAAGGCAGTCACGAACCTCAAGCTTCCTCTCCTCTCCACCAGGAGAAGGGAACATCGACTCCAACTGCTCTTTTCCATCGATCGCCGCCTCACCACCCTTGCCCCCACCAACATCTTTGCTCAGGCCAAAAGACAGGGAAGAGGTCACTCCCTCCAACTTGAAACAATTTCTGCCAAAAGAAAATACGCCAAATTCTCCTTCTCTTTTAGAAGTATCAACGACTGGAACAGCCTCCCCCAGGAACTAGTGCTCAGACCCCACCTTTAAATCCCGGCAGCGGGCTGTCCTCGTGTGGCCAGCCTGTTCCCAACTTCACTAGACCCCTGCAACCACAGAAATCGCTATAATGCCACGACGCGGCGATAATTATATCTAAATATAAATAAAAACAAAAATTGAAGAAGTCGAAGCCGTTGTAACGAGAGTGAGATTGTTGGATTCAATCAGGGATCGGTAGCACGTAGATTCAAAAAAAGTTTATTTCCGCGCTTCTAATATAAAAACATATCACCGAAAATAAATTATTCGTTCACATACGTCGATAATTAAAGTTGTATAATATTATGTAGAATAATTGTACTAGGTGACAAATATTTTTTTAAAAATTTAATATTTGTTATTCTTCTGTCACGACTCATTCACAACTATGTTCATTCACTTTTGTATACTCGCCACCTAATGCAATTATTCAACATAATATTATACAACTTTTACTTGTCGACGTATGTGGACGTATAATTTCTTTTCGGTTTTTTGTTGTAATATTAGAAGCGCTGAAATATACATTTTGTCCTAGTCAACATACTCTACGTCCTAGTTGCCGATCTCTGATTGAGTCCAACAATCTCACTCTCGCTTTGTGACACAAACGATGTGGAGACGCAACCAAGTGTTTAAACCATTTTAACATGAGGTCGTGCACCGGGCCCGGGGTAGAATCACTGTTCCAAAGGAGCAACCGAGAAATTTGTTGACTAGCCAAGAACATCTAATTCCAGATTTTGGTGTAGGCTCTCGAGGAGATAATTGTCTTTGAGAATTTGAAATCGTGTTTGAACCATTCCATTCTTAATATTGAATCGCCACATCCACCTATGATTTATTCGCAGAAATTGGCAAACGGACAAGATAATCATTTGAGTGATTCCAACACGGAAATTAAACCGGATGAAATCAGCAACAACATTTTAAACTGCACTGAACCAGAACCGCAATTGTCGGATGCCAGAACCGAACCGATCCAGCAGGAGCAATGGGATTGGCAGTCTCAGGTCATCAAATGCGAAGTGGACAATGATTCCATCGATTTCAAGGACGTTGATACGGAAATTAAACCGGATGAAATTGGCAATTTCAATTCAATCCACACTGAACCAGTCCCAGAACCACAATTGTCGGATGCCAGAACCGAACCGTTCCAGCAGGAGCATTGGGATTGGCGGTCTCAGGTCATCAAACGCGAAGTGACCAATGATTCTATCGAATTCGAGGACGTCGTCCCTGAACCGGTTCCAGCAGTGTCGTTCGAACCCAATGACGACGAACAGTCCAGCGGAAATAGTGATTCCATGTTCCATTTGCACCTGAAGTCCGAGGCATCGGTCGAGGAGAACAGTCCGATCAGGCCAGATTGTATCGGATCAATGCCGGATCGTGTCGGAACTGTGCAGGATCATGTCAGAAGTGTGCCGGATCATCAAGTTTTTTTGTCGGAGCCGTTCCAATGTGGCAAATGTCTGATGACATTCAAAATTATTAGCTCACTGAGAAATCACTTGAATGATACGCACTCCTTGTGTGAGGGAGACTTTCCCTTCTGGTGCAACGATTGTGGGGAAAAGTTTGATTCTATAGCCCACCTTAAAGATCACGCCCAGCAGCGACATTGGATCAAGTGTAATCGATGTAACAGGATGGTCAGCGGAAAAAATGGCGGACTTTTGGGTCACCTTGAACGATGTGGCGGTGGCTACAAACCCATGCAACCCATGTACCCATGCAACAATTGTGAAATGACCTTTTGTAGGTTAGGCAGGTTGCGAAGACACGTCCAACTTATGCATAGATCATCCCACAACTCCATGCTCAGAATGCACAAATGTTCATGGTGTCCGAGCGCGTTTAGGCAGCACAAAAATCTATACAATCATGTTATCGGATATCATTCCCAGAGTCGACCCATGTGCATCCTGTGCAACGTGCCTTTCCAATCTGGCCGTAGTCTTAATATCCATTGGTGGAAGATGCATTGGATTACATCGAACTCTGATGAGTCCACGTCTGTCCAGCACCAAATGCCTCATAGCTGCGACGTTTGTGGCAAAGGCTTTATTTTGCTGGCCGATTTCTACGAGCACGTCAAAAAGTGGACCAGCAAGATACACTGCCGGTGTTTTACGTGCGATATGACATTCGTGGATCATGGGGACTTGAAGCGTCATTTTATCAGCGATCATCCGCTCGACTTTGGCGACCCAAAGTACCTATGGCCAGTCCAGGACCAGCGTACCGGCATGCTAAAACGGGCTTCCGATAACCGGATAACCGGTATAGAAGAGCGGAGCCCGCTGCTTTCCAAACCGGGTCGTCCTCCACTGATCGGGTCGTCCTCCACTACTCGACCGGAAGTGGTGGCAACTGGAAGCGCCTTATCTTGTGTGACTGTTAGACCGACATCGCCCCGTAAGCGATGCAGAACGCCGATGCCGAAATTGTATCGATGTGGACTATGCGCAGTCGCCTTCTGCTATCCCCAAAATCTGAATTCCCATCTGGCCAAGGTGCATCCGCTGGACGCCCACCCGCTTCGCTACAGGTGTCACGTCTGCGACTCGGGAGCCGAGAGTGGATTCGACTCCCTGATCCGACTCGCCAGTCACGTGAATGTCATGCACGCAGATGCCGTTCTACTTCAGCAGTCTCTCGTTTCGGGTCAATGGAAGATTAAGACTCAGGTAGACCAACTGTCGACATTCGAGGTGCAAAATGAACTCGAGCAGCGCAAGGTGGTCAACGGGGTTGTCGTTCCAACAACCGATTCGTTCAGCCACCGTGACAACACCCAGTACACGTGCAACGACTGCGCCCTGTATTTCGATCTCCCGCATCTCAGGATTCACTTTCGAACCGTCCATGACCTGCAGCCGGGCACTCGGCTCTTCAGCTGTGCCCGCTGCCGGACGGTGTTCCAGCAGCAGGAGGGGCTGACGGCTCATGAAAAAAAGGAGCCCATTTGCAACAACTGGATGACGTGGATCGGTTGAATGTTTCAGAGAACTGCCTCGTTTTTTTTTCATCCGACCAAAATGTTTCCATAGAGTTTCCGATTATTTTTAACTATAATTTACTTTACAGAAGGAATGTCTGCTTAAGGTGTCATTTGTATTGCGTTATGAGTTGGAAATTTCGCAAGGTAACAGTCGGTTACAAGAAGCTGGATAAATCGTTTTTCTTAGTTATACGGCATGTGCTTTTCTTTTTTGAAAATTTCTCTCATTTAAATCGAAAATAAAAGAAAGACGAAATTTTAAAAACCTAAAATGTGAATAAATACAGTAATTTCCGAAATTATTTTTTACAGCCATACACAAGCACTAATGCATTAAAACAAATTAAAGTTTTTGCAAAAGTTTTAAAGTAAAGGTTTTGCGTTCCAGCATTCCGCTCATTCCCTATCTTAAATTAAAGTTAGTTGTCAAAATGAAAGTACAAACAATTAAAAACTAAATTTATAGACGTAGGTAGGAGCCGATGATAATTAATTTCTCAGATGGTTGGGGATTGCAGGACTACAATTATAAAAGTTTGGTAAACCTTTATGTTTAAACGATCATCGTTGCCGAATTTCTGATTGTAGTCCTGCAATCCCAACCATCTGAGTAATTAAAAACTTGTTAAATAATTGTAACGGTGTATCAAATGTGAACATATTGTCTGGAACCGATGGGTTGTAAAGTTTATTAAATTCACTTAAAATTACGTTGAACTGTAATTTCAAAGCTTTTCACATGAGCTCATATTCAGGCAACAGCATTCATTATAATGTGTTAAAATGTGAGAATAAGTGTAGTTTACACCGGAAAAGATCGGCTCCTTAGAAACCGATCTTTCCCGGTGTAAACCACGCTTCATTCGTTATTTCACGTTTTTCCGTGATCTCGTTCATCCACAATCTGCATAAAAAAAACTTTCAGGGTCGATCGATATATCGAATTCATATCGAAGTATTATTGCAATGGTCGGTTAAATCTGTGATCAACTCTGAATAGACCTCGGGCTGCGTAAGGCTATCGATCCTTTCATCTGTGTTCATTGAATGTCGGGAACAGTTGAGTATGAACGTACCCCACGAATTCGCATTTGTGTAGAGTACGAATGTGGCTTCTGGTTGATGACGTTATAATTACATTTGCGACCATTTTCTCTGATAATTTTGTGAAATGGACTTCGACATTTGTTCGATAAGCTAGTTGAGCGCTTCTGGTAAGTCAAACATTTGCTAGATCGAGTTGAAACTGCAGAATTTGCGTCAAATTCATCAAATCCGTGAGACTCCTCACAGTCTGTTAAAAGATATAAACAAGATGGCGACGCCCATCACATCAAATCAGTATGTGGAACTAAATTGCCCAAACCACAACGAGAAATTATCTCTGGGCCTGTGGAATCGATTCCTATGCAAGAAAGGAGTCGATTTGGACGTGAGACGTGGCGAGTGGTCCGTCCATGCCCACCGCCTGGTGCTGGACGTTTTCCTGTCGCCCGACGAGCTGATTCGGCAACTGCAGGAGCACGACAATCGCGTCGGTCTGCTGGATTCTCTGCTGGAGTTCGTGTATCGAGGCAAAATCACCGTTCCGAAGGAGGAACTGAGAAATTTACTGACGTTAGCAAAGAGCATTCAGTTTCAGATTCTGGTGGAGGCTCTAGAAGAGAAAATTGTTTTAGAGAATCTCCACGAGTCAAACTACTCTGAACCAACTCCTGAAACCCAATTGCCGGATGCCGAATCCGATTTGATCCAGGAGCATTGGGATTGGCAGTCCCAGCTCATCAAATGCGAGGTGGCGGAGGCCGTCGAGTCTTATGAGGTCGAGGATATTGTCAATGATCCGTTTCAAGAAACCCCGGAGGGTTCGGTCGACCTTGCGATGGAACCACCAGTCCACCAGGACAGGAACAATTCCATCACACGTAGCGTCAATAACGAAGACGACTCTTTATTTAATTTGTCACAGGTGATCAAGATAGGGCTGATTGACAAGAGTGACTCTTCAGCCAGCACTAATTCCAGCCTGATAGATCATATTGATCTATCTGCAGATCCGTACCAATGTGGCAGATGTCTGGCGACCTTTACACGACCACTTCATCTAAGCCTGCACCTCCAGGAACACGCGCCCCTGTACGAAGGAGACCTTATCTTCCAGTGCGGCGTCTGTGGCGACTCATTCGACTATCTCGATCACGTTCAACGTCACGTCCTCACCCACCAAGTCCATTGCGATCTGTGCAATCGGATGGTCAACGGAAAAAACGGCGACCACGAGGGGTGCATCGGCAAAAAGAGATTGCAGTTTTCTTTGGTCGGCTACAAGCAGTATCCGTGCGATAAATGCAAATATGTCTTCCGCAAGGGGACCTCCTTAAAAAACCATCGTGAACGCTATCACCACAAAAACACTCGTCTTCGAATCAACCTTCCTTCTGGCCGATCACACAAGTGTGAGTTGTGTCTTAGCACCTTCAGGAATGGCTCCAGCCTGAAATCTCATGTGGCCAGGTGCCACTCGGAGGATATCGTGGTCCCCGAAGCGAGGCACACTTGCAGCTGTTGCATGGTGTCGTTCAGTTCGATTGGTCACCTCAATCGCCATCTGATTACCAATCACAACATCACATGGAACACGAGCGATACCACTTTGTTCCATCATGCGGCCTGAAGAAGTCATCGTTGTGTGGTCTGCGGCGAATGCTTCGAATCGCTTGCAGCCCTCCACGATCACAGCCAGATGCACTGCCCGTTAGATTCTGATCACGAATTTAGATGAATTGCAACGTCATTATGCCAGCTATCATCCATACCACGGTGGCTTCCGCAGCACTCCTGACCAAACCTGTAGTTAGTTCCGTCATGTAGGTCGATTCGGCGGTAGAGCAGAGCAGATGTTATGGTGGGCTGACAGCTGTAACGGTTGCGGCAGCGGATTTTTGGTGTTGGCCGATCTCAACGAACATCACTAAATGTATGGCGGCAGGATGCATTACCGGTGTTATTCCTGCGATATGATATTCGCGAATCAGGAGGACTTGCACCGTCATTTCATCAGCGATCATCCGCTCGACATGGGCGTTCCGATGCACCAGGGCCCGCGTTCCGGCATGCTGGATGAAGATGCTGGATGCAGAACCCGACAAGACTAGCAGCGTCTCATGTTTTTGTGGGCCCAACGACAACTCTAGTATTTAGGACGGATTCCTATGCGACCATAACGTCCGTGAAAGTGTTATTTTCTTCACTTTTATTTATCGCTGAATATGAATTCATTTTGCTAAGCGATATTTATTAACCACCCATTCGTAAATGATTCAAATTAATTTGAAAGTATGGTCCATTGACGTTTTTTTTTACCGGTCTTAAATAAGTTAATTTCATTTTGTTGTGTTATGATTATTATTTAATTGTTCGTTGAAAATACCTAAATAAAAACACAAAGCTAGATAGTTTAGCGGTTTAGATATGTTATTGTTATCTAGCTTTATTAATTAATTTATTAATTAGTTATATATCTGAATTAGTTTGTGCTTCTGCACTTTTTATTCTTGAAAATACCGTTCAAATTGTAAATATGAATTCCTCACATTTAAAATCCTGGCCAAATGTTTTGTTGTATATAAATGGTGTGTTGAGATAGATACATTCAAAAATACTTTTAAAATAAATATATGTTTGTTACCAGAAAAGTATTTTTTGTTTTTGAAATTTTTTCCCGAATAGAGCTAAAATTTAAAAGTCCTTCGATTACTGTATTTTTTCCTGACAAATGAATCGTACAGTGCGGCGGGAAGTGAGTGTCAACTTTGAAAAGATGAAAATAATGTTGGCTTCTTTTAGATTTAGATTTATAATGATTAATAAAATGTTTTCAAACGCTTCAAATTAAATTTGCCGCCAAATCTCGAATTTTGGGCGAATTTGTTCCAGTGTGTGTGGTCCATGTGTGTGGTGCAGTGTGTGTCCATTAATTTATCGATATAAAATCATCTATTTACTTTTAAACAATCGATACCAGCTGACTTATGTTGACTTGTTGCGAGAAACGATATTCTGACAACTTGCACATGTGAACTAGCCATTATTCCAAATGCTGTGTTAAAAGAACAGGAACAGAAAATTTGGTAACAAAAAAAGGTATTTGTCTTAAATATGTTCCTGATTTGAAATTTTAATTCTAAAACCATCTTAAGTGCAACAAAACAAAGTCAGTATGGAAGAACAAGAGGTTCTTACCAAGGTTTATAAAAATACTAGGCTAGCTTTGAGATGGTAAAGCTGTGACGTAGTATGGTTCCCCTGGAAGCTCCGCCCATGCGCCATCTTGTTCTTTTTGATATTTTGTTGGAAAATATTTGCCGATTTGCTTGCTTGGCTCAATGTATGGAAAACTTAATGATTTTTTTGATGTTTTTGCTTTCTTATATTGTGTATTTTTTTGTAAGAAAGGAAATAAACTTAAGTAAACTCATGGCTCATGCATGTACGATAGAGATCCCTTCCAAGGCGATATATATTACGTAGGCATCGATTTGAGAGAAGAGGGAACCGTGTGATGTCATACGCTAGGTGGCGCGGTGGTCATGTAAACAAACAGCCGTCTAAAACCTAACCTATTTTTAATAGTATTACCGTGGATTCATATTATTGATTTAATTTTATATCGATATGCATTTATCGATATTATTTAACAAAATTGCTATGCGCTATCGATGTATGCAATGGCGCCGTTGAGGTGACTAACTATGATCAGGATTGCCTTGGTTGGGTGCGTTTTAAAATTGGCGGCATTTCTTTTTGGCGACTATCTAGTCGTAGTCGTTAAAAAGAAATGCAGCAAATGTCTAACGCTAAACGGTACATACTGAAGAAAGGGCATGTATCTGGAACGGTAGAGATAAATTGATTGTTGGCGCACTCAACTCATTTGTTAATTGAGTCTGACGGTTATGTGTCAGGTAGTCTCGTTACCCTTTTAACAATTTAAGAGAAAATTTCATTGAAACCCTTGCAGATTGAAGAAACCACTTCGAAATCGTCAAATCCGTGAGCCCCGAACTTAGCCCTTGACAAATGGAACATAAAAACAAAATGGCGGCGCCCAGCGCTTCAAATCACGGGTTGGTGAAAAACTGCACAAACCATAACGAAAAATTGTCCCGAGGACTACGGAATCTATTCCAAAACAAGAGAGGCGTTGCCGTGCATATAAGGCAAAGCGATGGCTCCGTCCGAGTACACCGCCTGGTGCTGGATGCGTTCAAGTCGACCGACAAGCTGGTCCAGCACCCGCAGGTAAACGACAACCAATGCTGGGTTACAAAAAAGTTGTGGAGACGCCAGTAGCATGAAATGTTTAAACCATTTTAGTCGTGTACTGGGCTAGGGGTAGAATCACTGTTCCAAAGGAGCAACCGAGAAATTTGTAAACTGCACAGAGCCAAGAACATCTAACTCCAGATTTTGGTGTAGGCTCTCGAGGAGATAATTTTCTTTGAGAATTTGAAATCGTGTTTGAACCATTCCATTCATATTGAATCTCCACATCCACCTATGATTTATTCGCAGAAATTGGCAAACGGACAAGATAATCATTTGAGCGACTCCAACACGGAAATTAAACCGGATGAAATCGGCAACCACAATTCAATCCACACTGAACTAGTCCCAGAACCGCAATTGTCGGATGCCAGAACCGAACCGTTCCATCAGGAGCAATGGGATTGGCAGTCTCGGGTCATAAAATGCGAAGTGTCCAATGATTCCATCGAGGGCGTTGTTACGGAAATTAAACCGGATGAAATCATCAATCTCAATTTAGTCCACAGTAAACCAGTCCCAGCACCGCAATTGTCTGGTGCCAGAACTGAACCGATCCAGCAGGAGCATTGGGATTGGCAGTCTCAGGTCATCAAATGCGAGGCCGACGATTCTTGTGAGGTCGAGGATATTGTCAATGATCCGATTCAAGAACTGACCGACTTTGCGATGGAACCACCAGTTCACCAGGACAGAAACAATTACCAATGTGGCAGATGTCTGGCAACCTTCAAGGAACCACTTCAACTAAGCCTGCACCTGCAGGAACACGCGCCCCTTTACAAAGGAGACCTTCTCTTCCGGTGCGGCGTCTGTGGCGACTCATTCGACTATCTCGATCACGTTCAACGTCACGTCCTCACCCACCAAGTCCATTGCGATCTGTGCAATCGGATGGTCAACGGAAAAAACGGCGACCACGAGGGATGCATCGGCAAAAAGAGATACAAGCAGTATACGTGCGATAAATGCGACTATGTCTTCAGCAAGTCGATCACCTTCAGAAACCATATTGCTCACGATCACCCTAAAAGCACTCGTCTTCGAACCAACCTTCCTTCTGACCGATCACACAAGTGTGAGTTGTGTCCCAGCACCTTCAGTAATGGCCGCCACCTGAAATCTCATGTGACCAGATGCCACTCTGATATCGTGGCCCCCGTAGCGAGGCGCACTTGCAGCTATTGCAAGGTGTCGTTCAGTTCGATCGGTCGCCTCAATCGCCATCTGATTACCAAGCACAAGATCAGGTGGAACACCAGCGATACTACTTTGTTCCATCACGCGGCCTCGAGAAGTCATCGTTCTGTCATCAAATGCGAGGTGACGGAGGCCGACCAGTCTTGTGAGGTCAAGGATATTGTCAATGATCCGATTCAAGAAACTTCGGAGGGTTCGGCCGACCTTGCGATGGAACCACCAGTCCACCAGGAGAGGAACAATTCCATCACACGTAGCGTCAATAACGAAGACGACTCTAAATTCAATTTGTCACAGGTGACCAAGACAGGGCTGATGGACAAGAGTGACTCTTTAGCCAGCACATCAGTACAGGATCCGTACCAATGTGGCAGATGTCTTGCGCCCTTCAAGGAACCACTTCATCTAAGCCTGCACCTCCAGGAACACGCGCCCCTGTACAAAGGAGACCTTCTCTTCCGGTGCGGCGTCTGTGGCGACTCATTCGACTATCTCGATCACGTTCAACGTCACGCCCTCACCCACCAAGTCCATTGCGATTTGTGCAATCAAATGGTCAACGGAAAAAACGGCGACCACGAGGGGTGCATCGGCAAAAAGAGATACAAGCAGTATCCGTGCGATAAATGCGACTGTGTCTTCCGCAAGAGGACCACCTTAAAAAACCATATTGATCGCAGTCACCATAAAAGCACTCGTCTTCGAACCAACCTTCCTTCTGACCGATCACACAAGTGTGAGTTCTGTCCCAGCACCTTCAGGAATGGCTGCAGTCTGAAATCTCATGTGGCCAGGTGCCACTCGGATATCGTGGTCCCCGAAGCGAGGCACACTTGCAGCTATTGCATGGTGTCGGTCAGTTCGATCGGTCGCCTCAATCGCCATCTGATTACCAAGCACAATATCACGTTGAACACGAGCGATTCCAATTTGATCCATCACGCGACCAGGAGAAGTCGTCGTTGTGTGGTCTGTGACAAAGGCTTCGAATCGCTTGACGCCCTCCAAGAGCACAGCAAGGCGCACTGCCCTTGAGTTTCTGTTCACGAATTTGGAGGAATTGCAACGTCATTTTATTGCCACGTACATGTTACATGTACATGTTATGGTGGACTAAACGTCAACCTTGGACAATGACAGTGTATATGCGATTTATGTTGCCCTGTTCATGTTGCCTGTTAGTTAAAATACAAATGCTGTTTTTTCCATCTTAAAATAATTTTAATTTTTGCTTTACGGGATTTTATAATCCATGAATGATCTAGTGAGCTGGTTATAAGTTAATTACTACAATTACTGTTATGTTATTATTATTAATAATTATTGTTGTACATGAAGATATGGTACAGAAACTGATGACATTTTCTAAAGAAAGCTCTATGAAAATTAGAAATGTTCTGCTGCTTTCAAATACAAGACATACTTGTAACTTACTTATTAGTTCCAGTTCTTGAATTTCAGCCATGCTTTGCTGATCGTTAGCTCGAAATTGCGCTTCCAATTTTCCAAATGTAGTGTGACACCAAGATGTAAACGATGGTTTTTAAAACATCTGCCTTCGATGATAAATGATGATAAAAGTTGAATTGATTTTTTGGTCGATGGCATGATGGTTTAAAAATGCACGACAAGTATCTTGAATTTGTTTGACAGTGTTACAAAACGTTTCACAAAATTTAGTTTATTATTTTTATTTATGGAGCCTCGCCTTCTTACAATTTATAATCTTCATATGACGTCTGCTGAACTAAGATAGAATCCATGCCTTAACACTGGTCAACTTTTCTAAAGGGATGTCGATAAAATATATATTTGTTATATATGTACCTGTA
The DNA here is from genome assembly GCA_034698785.1 of Mycogona germanica. Classification (NCBI taxonomy): domain Eukaryota; kingdom Metazoa; phylum Arthropoda; class Diplopoda; order Chordeumatida; family Chordeumatidae; genus Mycogona; species Mycogona germanica. The sequence goes on along the minus strand of JAQGBY010001651.1, from coordinate 346 downwards.
AAGTGATTCCTAGTCGAACTTTTGTAACAATCATAGTTCATTTTTTCAACGAGATGTTTGATCGGAAATGTTTCCGAATTTATTTATTACCATTAAATGTAGATGCCATTAAACATGATAAACATTTATTATTTTTTACTTTGTTGTGTATATGTTCGTGAAAGCACTGCGAACGTCCCAAACAATTTTTGAGATACTTGATATTTGTGGGTGGCAAAAATAAAGTGTATCAGCATTTCAACCACTTTTTAAAAGATAGATTTTTAATTTACGAATATTGGCGGGATTGACGCCACTAGCGGCAAGATTATGAAACATCGCTGTTCGCGTATTACAATTACAATAT
>JAQGBY010001650.1:0-27831 GCA_034698785.1 Mycogona germanica | reverse complement strand
GCGCCGGGAATCGAACCCGGGACCGCCGAAACCACAGTCAGTCCCTAAACCAACTGGGCTACGACGAGTCGTACAAACTTTTTAACAATTCAGAAATCGTATTGGATTGGTCAAAATATTTTTAGACTCAAATTAAACTGTCTTTTTGTTATTGCCAGCTTTTCGGGGTGCGTACGTGTATTATTTTAGGCTAGAGAAAAATTTAAGACCATAATTGGGCAATACATTAAAACTATACTTTCATATTTCTTCAGAAGTTAATGATAAATTGTCATGGCTCGCTCATGCCTGTCTCCGGTATGCTTTTCTGATGATATATCTCGTCTGACGTTAAATGACCACCATCGAAAGTAACTTCATTGAAGAACATAGGTTTGGACTTGAATATGACCTGCTTTGTTATGGTGTAAATCTTTTATTTCCAAGATTCGGATTAGGGAATTTGTTTCTAAGAAAGAGGAATGAGAAACACGTTGCCGTGTCCAGAGTTTCATCGAAATTTTGTAAAACAGACAGATTTTGACAAATCATTATTACCTCTTAATGGGTTCATTTGCCCGGCCATTTGAACGACTAATTGGGTTTTTTTTCACATCATGAGTTAGTGAGATTGGAACGTAATCTAAGAGGTCTGTCTGCAGATTTTTGTCAATCTCTCGTGTACACAGCAGAATTATGTTTGCTAGCGGCTAGATAAAAAACTTTGGGGACTACCATCATCAATCATACCTACGGGTTCGCCTAAAATTTCGTATATTTTCCTTTAATTCTCGGTGTCTCGCTATAGCCAATAAATTTATGAAATGCGCCATGGCGAGCTGGCTTCACCGAATTTAAATTATCCCCCTATGCTGAGTTGATCACTTTGAGAAGTATATTTTAATGGCCATTTCACACGAACAGCATTGTCGCTCGGAGCTGCTCTGGTCATTGATAAATTGGCATTTTCTGTTCACGCCAAGCTATGAGTTTATCTATCCATGAAGTCTTCCTATTATTGTCAGCATTTTTTCTAATGAAATAACAATTCGAAAAATAGTTTTGGAAAACTGCCCATATTTGGGAATATTTTATAAAAAGTTATTCTAAAAAAATGCACATGTTGTGGTTAATGGAACTGGAATGAAATCACATTATTTTTATATTTTTAAAAATCGTACACAATTATTCACAAAGGTCGCCTTTCTAAGTGGCAGTTCTATCCTTTAAAATTTGCGTCTTCGGTATCAAAGCCACATAAGAAGTTTGTCATAATAAAAATGGGGGTTGTGCCCGGGACAGGCCGGACGACCAAAGACGAACAAGAGTTGGCGATAATCTTCCAATAGCTAATAGCTTAGACGATTGACGATTCACATCTAACAAATTTATCACATCCACATCTTCCTGTTATATTGTTAAATACGTTTGTCGTTAAAAAATGGGTTGCAAGCGATTATGGGAAATCGTGTCCAGCTGCATTGTTCCATAGTCTTCCACATGGAAAGGATACTTGTGTACATCACACATCGCATTTTAATTCGTCTGTCTGTCAAATATGCGTTGGTTCATGAAGATCTTTGAGTGACGGCAAGCATGCGCGACGTATTTACCCGCCTTTTGATCAGACTCAAGTGTAACTTAATTTTCCTCCAGTCAAAATTGTGGCGCACACTTGACTGAGCGCAATCCTTTTCGCCCAATTTGGCTGACTGTCAAAATAATGCGGCCACCACTTAAACGACTTTATTAGATTACTTTTGAAAGGTAGTGGCTATACTTTGAAGAAATAATTGTTTCAGAAACGTTTCGGGTAGTAAAGATTTATTTGAGGTGGGGGGAATGATTTGTTTCTCATATAAAGCATCAAATCACCCCTTCGAAGGGGCGATTTAAAATTGATGGCCTACTAGGATCCAGGCCAGTGTTGGACTACGATCAATTTGCTATATTCAATTATAGTAAATTGACATGAATATTTATGAATATTTTTCGATTCATAGGTGTCTACAGTTATTCGCAATTACAAACATATTTTTAAAAACCCATGAGAAATTGATCAGTTGACGCACATTAAAAATATATAAAATGTATGATAACATAAGATATAAACGGTTTATTTCTCTTTAAAGCGTTGGAAAGTCCAAAACAATCTGTAAAGGTTGCTGATCTCTGGTGAATGGATACAATTAGGACAGTCTTCTCTTTCGGCAAAAAAAAATAACAGCGACGAATCTTGGCCAAGTTTTTGAGGAGACTCGACCCAATTATCCGGTTCGACAGGAATGCGATTTGGTGAGAGGTATTTTATTTCCGTTAAATGTTGATGTCATTTTTCTAATTAATGGTCAATTTGTGTAAAAGGAATCACCATTAAAACAAAAGGACGCTCAATTTTTTTATACGTACGATGTAAGCTGACAATTTAGCAGTCTTGGTATTGTGTAGTTTGTCACGCCTACCCCACACAAACATAAACATTAAAATGTGTATCATTAAAGTGAAGAAATGACAATTCCTTAAGATCTTCCGTTGTAATAATAAAACAAGGTGTTAATAGAATCGGGTGGCTTATAAGGGTGGTCATAGCACCGCAAATAATTAGATTGTCACAAAGATTTACTGGCAAAAAGGGGTCGTTGAATGTTAGAACACTTAGATCGTCGTTGATCGTGATTCATTTGGTTTATTATTGGGGCCGGCATACACTTTATTTTGCCTACTTCACAAGACTTTTCAATTAGTATTTTTTTCAACAAAAAAATACCTCCCCCGAAAATCGATTAACTTTTTATGGGAACCTCACTTTCGTGTTGCATGTTATTGGAATTTAGTCCAACTTACCCGTATTTTTTTACCCGCCTACCCATCACTGTGTAAAAAGCTTTACCTTGACTATCATTAAGATGTCGTCTTGAGAAGAAAAAAAAACCAGGCTTAGATTTTTTTCAAATCCATCACACCATATACATAGAGAGAATCCTCATAACGCCCAAGATCCATATTACACTGTCCCAAGCCCAGCAAACGTTCATATTTTTGGAAAGCTCAAACCAATAGAAATACTTTCACAATTATAAATTTTAGTCGGGGATCTTTGCGACCAAATAATCATTAAAATTGGTTAACTAATAAAAAAAAGTCGCCAGATCTTTCGATGTGTCCAGCATCTGTAATTAATTAATTTTCTCGATTGTATCAATGGTCAATACTCTGTATAAGCTGATGAAATATTCGTGTTTGGTGCCTGGCGTCTCTAGAAAGAAACACAAGAACTTGGCATCGTAATTTTTGCTCACGGATCTCGACGTCAATAAATGAGTAAGGTTGGTCTCAGGAAGTTTTGTCGCCGCACCCCTCTAGGAACATGAGCCCATCGACGATCAGCGTATTGCTTTGCGTAAACAAAGTTAAAAGGCGCGTTACTTTCGACAGGCATGTATTCCAACGTCATTATCTCTTCAATATACGACGACTATATGCATCTTACTCGACGACGGATGTTGCGATTTTTTTTGTCCCTTCTCCTCCAATCGGTCCGCGGCCGCCATGACATGAGTCAATAGCCCGAGTAGCGGAGTAGGGAATGTCCAAGAACAATTACGTGTATTGCATGGCCTCTCATGGTGGCGTTCCAGAGAATTAGTTGGTTCGTCGCAGTTATACTTGTAGTTGATCTACAGGTATACCCTGAGAAATGTATGTACATAGGGGGAACCTGAAACATTTTATTATTAGGTTTATTATTAGGTCGGGCAAAAATAGTTCGATTATTATGAAATTTGAGGATAATTAATATCCTCTTTTAAATTCCAAGACTCCAAAGACAGTTTCGCAACTGTGTTGAGCAGAGTTGAGCAATCGCGCTACGAAGTGACGTATTGCAGCGGAAATCGGCAAGCGCAACCGTCAAGGTGCAACTTTAATAGTATGAAATTTGAAGATTAAAATTTGAGTCTAGGAATTCGAAAGGGGATACGTCTGGCTTAATTATGCTCAAGTTTTATAATAATCGGACTATTTTTGGCCGACTTGTTAAAAATAATAAAAGGGATCCATATTTTCAGGTTCACCCTGAATATCGATAGATCTTCAGTCTGCATTTCCTGCGCTATGGCGGTGAATTTTTGGCTGACGAAAAGCCACTAGCGGTGACAACTTCAATCTGCCCTACGTCACTCGCCAAATGTCCAATTTGCGACGCTTTCCGATAAAGCACAGCACCCATTAACCAATATATAGCCATTTTTAATTTCGGGGGGCTCCTCATATTTGGAAATGCCACGTCATGAAATTTGGAATCAAGATGCTGAAGATTCAGCATCTTGGATTCGTCCAGGTTTTGGGGTTGGTCGGAGTTCCTTCCGCACGCAGGTGTGGATGTGAATTAAAAAAAAAAAAAAAAATCTTGGTCAGCATTTTGGTCAACAATCCAATATGATAGATATTTCCAAGGAGTTAAAAATGAAAACAATCGTTCACGAAAACGGCTCATTCCAAGATATTATTCTAAAAACTGCAAAAAAATGAAATTAGTAATTCACATGTACATAATTACACGACATTTGCACGTTGAAAGGAAATTCTAGCGTTGTTTTCCAAAATGAAAATGGATCTGTTTCAAGAGTATTATTGTTATTCTCGTAGGTTTTGTTCTGCACTGTCATGTTTATGTTTGAAAATAAAAGCTGAATATTCTGAAGCGTCATTCTCTGCCTCTTTCACTCAGGACGGCTAAATGGATGTTACTTATTTACCAAGAGATGTAAACAATGCTCGCTGCCCGCGCCCATCGACCCTCTTGCATCCCACTCCCCCTGTCACCCCCAACACCAACCGAAAGGAGAACGCCCATTTTCCATTTTATGGTCATCGCGGGTGGTCACAGCACAGCAAAAAAAAACAGGAAGTAGGTCGCGTCGTCAATTAATCGACTTCCGACACACACACACATACGCACCCCCGACCCACGGGCCAGTGACATACTGCTGCCGTGTTTAGCTTTCTCCTCCCCTTTGTCGTATGTATCCCCCCATTAGAATTTCGATCACATTTTCCTCTGTTTCGGCTCTCTCTCGCTGGGACAGTCAACAGGTACAACTACAGAGAAGGTGGGCCAGTGAGGCCATCTTCTCAACGAGTTGATATAGTGGCCGTAGTCGAGTGGCGTATTTGACTTTGGTTAATATGTCACCTCTGCGCGGCGCCCCCTGGTGTTCCTCTTAAACGGTACATCGCCACCTGACTGTGTGATTCGGAAAAAAGAGGATAGAAATCAACGAACTAATAGACCTAGAAGTAACTGCCTACCATTATCATGAGGTAGACGTTTGAATATCAACGATGGAAGATTCGTGATTGAGGAGTCCACCAAAATGTCATTCGCGCCACCGCTTCCGGTGCAGGATCGCAAAACTGCGTAAGAAGTATTTGGTGAAACCAATGTTTCCCGTGGATTCCTTATGTCACCGTGATGCAAAATTTGCGAAAACTATACCAAACGTTCTTCTATGACGAATAAAATGAATAAGACTCCTTCTTCCCTCTTTTTGGTGCAAGCGCAGTTGTTGTACATGTGCAAGCGGGTAAATGTAACAGAATCTACAGTGTGGACTAAAAAAATGGAGTCTTTTTAAATTTGCAATTAAAATTGGAAAACGTTAATCGAATCGAATAAAATTTCGCACACTTATTGGTAATACATATTTGAATTGTAAAGCGTTTCAAAAAAACTATTAAAAAATTAAAAACCAGTGTTTTTACGACATTGCCATGTTTGTCATATTTCGCTAACATGACGGACACCTTCGAGCAAAGCCGGGTAATTTCTCTAGTAAATAGATAAATTTCTTAGTCATAGCTAAGATAGCCGAGGATTACCGTTGGCGATCGAGTTCCGAAAAAAGAATCGGATTTTGTGTAAGATTCGACTGGGTGGAATATATTTCATTTTATTTTTCAACCCAGTCACCTGACTCGCCCGCAGAGATCGCAAATCGTTTGAGGTGCACACATTCCGATGAGATTATTGATACCATCTTACGAATCTTAGCGCCCCTCTTGACCCCCCCCCCGACCACCATCGCCACCACCACCACCACCCTAACACCTGGCAAAATGCATTCCTCCCTCTCATGTCATCTCTTTCTCCTCCTAAGACTCACGATTAAATAGGCCACTTTTCCCGTTGATTATTCTGGTAACAAAATACGTTCGGCCAGTGCCGATTTACATTTAAAGTTTAATGGTCACCACTCCCAAAAGTAGAGGACAATGTGGTGAAATCGGCGTTGTTTTCCTGACGCGCAAAATGAGTGCGTTAGAAGGCGACTCACCGTTATTTGTTGAAATGAGCAATCGCTCGGTGAAAATTCAATTTTTCTTTGAAAAATCACTCGCCTACTCAGATGTGGACCTGGGGAAGCCGGAGGATTTTTGGCCAGTCAGCCTTGGTGCGGTGGCCATATTCGTTCTCACCGCCGGATCTTCCGAATGTCCGCTTTCCCACCGATTCCGCGGTACAGGTGTTTATATAACTAGAGGTTTCGGCGCCTATCATTAAGTTGGAAGTTCGTGAAGTTCCGAGAATTTTTCCTCATTTTTCGGGCCAGCCTCAAGTCTCACACTCACTCATTAGGACGTGGGCAATATTGGCGCCGTTCTGCAACAGACCATCTAACCCACCTGAAACTCAATCTCCAACCTGATCCCATCCGATCATCAAACTAAAAAATACACCATATATAGCAAGGCTACTTTTATAATGTCCTAATTTTAAAACAATTTTTTACGATTTCTATCAAATTGTGTTTTTAATTTGAATAAAATAATTTATGTTGTGCACAAAGACAATCATTCATTAATGTTTCGTAATTTATAATTACAACCGAGATAACGTCAAAACTAATAACCTGCAGAAGCAACAAAAGATTTTCGATATGACGACTTTGACGGTTGTTGACAATTGTTGAGCACACTGGAAATAATTTTAAAAATGGAAGACTATATGAATTTTCCATATTATTTCGCATCCGGCTACAAGAGTTGTGTTGCGAAGGAAAAAATAATTGTCGAAGGAATCATACTACTGAAAGATTGATGAAAACAACTTTTAAAAAAGCAAGCGAAAAAAGTCTTTGCAAATGACTTGAGACTAAAGTGAAATTGGTGAACAATAACTTTCTAAGACCGACCATTGATATCGAGAACCGTGGCATCCCCAATTTTATCGATAAACAGGCTTCGATATAATAATCATATTTCATATAATTCTGGATTTCGACATTTAAGCCCTGCTAAATCCCACTATTTAAATCTGTTTAATTCTATTTCTTTTTATTCTATTCTATTTAAATCTATTTAAATCCCACTGTCGAATATAACTCTACTTTGCCCAAAGCTGAGATGAAATTGTTCGTGCGTAACTCCAACCACAGCCATAATAATGACGAGCGCCTGTAGATGGTGTTCAGACCAATTCCAAAGGACGTGCTGTGTAGATGGGGAATAACAACTAGATTGTTTAATTGGATGTTACAAGTGTGGACTAGAAGGGGATGGTGCGAAAGGGAATTGTTTTGTGGGAAGGGGAAAGAGAGAGGTGAAGCGAATGTCGAAGTTCAGTGACAGCGAAATCGTATAGTGACGTCGAGCGGTCTGTCCTTTAATTAACGATGAGTCACGCGGTTTCCCAAGATTGAACTGAATTCCACATCGTGTCATTTATTTTTAAGGATATTTTATGAGGGACAATTTTAGCCAGCATTAATCACCCTAGATCCGATTACCTGATACGGGTTCGAACCAACAACTCTTTCTTTTATGAATAGGCAAATGACTTCATAAGTGAGCTTTGAATAAATTTACGATCCTTAATATAGCTATGTTAATTGGTTGTGTTCTCTAAAAATCATAGCCTCATGTTCGTGTGAATGATTATGTTTAAAAGATCATATGTAATAGAAAAGAGGTTTCCAAAAATAAATGGAATGGAAAACGAAAATCTGCGGAAACAACCCAAAAAGATACTTTACATTCGTGATAGATATCAGAGAGGAATTGTGCGCGAGGGCGCTTGACCTGGCTGCAATTTGGAAAAGCCAAAATGCAATGACCAGCGCAAAAGGTCTTCACAGCGAAGGGACACTCTCGTTCAGAACTAACAATTCAACCCACTTAAATCATGAGTTTTCTTAGCCTATGCTGTGAAATTAAATTAATAACTTTGGACAATGTCTGGACAATGAACCATGGACATGTCTGCAAAAATAATTATTGCCGTTTAATGTTTTACTTCGGGCGATTTCGGGAACAGATTTCGGGAACAGATCAGTGTTTATTAGATATCCGAATGCAATTATTCTTCTAATAAAAAGGAGTATGAAACAAGATCTGAAGACTGGAACCAGGAGAGTTCTCCATTGGTCATTCGACTCACGAAATTCCGTTTGATCTTTCGCAATGGTGGACTCCACATTTTCGATCGCATAAGCGTGACTTAACCGAGCTTGGCGTAACTCAATTCCTTAGGAGAGCACTGCGCATGCGTGGGCTCGGCATTTGTACGAAAAAAATTCGGAGATCGAGTCGGGGGTCGCAGGTGAAGACGTCGTTGTACCTTGTACCGTATAATCGTTGTGTGTTTTTTTGCAGTATTGGATGCTTGTATCGTTTTTGCTTATTATGGATGCCTTCGTTCTCCCCCCAGCAGACCCGGCATCCGAAAATGACATAATTCCATCAGAGGGTCGGCCAATTATCGGTGTTCATTCGACATGCGGGGCGAATCACTGACCGGGTCGTTGATACATAAGTATTTATTTCCGCAAAATGTTATTTACTCTTTTTTTTCGGTAAATTCGAATAATTGAGTTTCATGTGTTATGCCTAGAGCTACGGAATTTCTGCATTTTTTTTGCGTAGATAATTTGAAATATTGCATTTTATCGCAATTGTTAGAAGATTCGCGAATATATTTCGCGAAATGTAGGAAACATTGCTAATAAATTAATGTTGATTAAAAAAATTTGAAGAACAACCAAAATATCAACAAAAGCCATTAATCTTGCAATTACCACCATGGGAAAAAGATTCTCAGAATGAAATTTTCAGAATGTTTCACATTTCGATTTTTGAAAAATACTGAAAATTTGTAGATATTTTTGAATTTTGGAGAAATTCGCGCTAAGACATATTTTACACTTAAAATGCTACCAAATTTAGTAAATGTTAAGAAATAAAAAAAGAACAACAAAAACTCCGTGCTTCTAGTAATATCGTAACCATTTGAGATCCGGTTACTTCTATGAACTTAGAAATCAATCTGTTTCGCAATTTGTCACCGAGAAGCTGAAACGGCCTGATCTGGGCATCTCGGTAAAAACAAGCCCCGTTCTAAGAACATTCCATAATATTAAAATATATGACTTACTTTTAATATGAAATGCTTTTAAGTTTCAACATTGAACAGGTGTCGCGGACTTTTGCACACTAACATGACGCAACTTAGTAAACAGAGCTGAGAATCTAAGCAGACCCGAGCAGGTTCTTATCGGGTCATCCGAAATGTTCAATAGACTCGTCATCAATTGGACGACCTGCAGCCGAACTCTTTGACCTTGTGCTCGCCTGTCTGATGAAAGCCCATAGATGCATTGTGCCATTCGTCTATAGGAAAATTAAGTCATTCTTGTACTTCATACGCGGTGCAAGGTTTTTATATGCTGGTGTTCTTTTTTTTGTGTCGAATGCCACGCAACACATTTTCCATTGTTTACATGCTGGTCGGTAATGATGTGTACGCTGATGGCCAATTTCAAATTATTGTTATTAGGCTTATTGTCGTCGCCCGGGCAGACCAATTTCCGGCCGGCGTCGCAGGTAGACCAGAAACACGCGCCTCAACTGCATCGAGACCCCGATTCCCAATTTTCCTGAGACCCCACGTCTCCGTTGTTGGTACGAGGAGCTCTTTTAAAACGGAAAATACCATAAGATAGACGTGTGCAAAAATTGAGATATTTTTCTTATTTTCCTTTCCTGTGTTGTCCACCCGGGGCGCTACTAGATAAGATTCACGAGCGTAACACCACCTAGTGAACAAGTGATGTTCTTTTTGAAAGTGTTAGAAGTGACGTTGACAGACACACGTACCGATATGCTATGTATAACTAAATAAGAATTAACGCTTTTTCCTTTTTCACAGAACGACTTTTTTTTAATAAAAAAAAAAGGTGTTACATCAATTTGCTTTCTTAATGCAGGGTTAATGCTCGGCTGACGTTCACAACTTTAAAAAAATATATAATTTGTTAATTCAATGTGTAAATAGACACATGCGTGATATTAACTAATTAGAAGCAAATTTGTGCATCGTGCATGACCAACGTTGTCTGGTACAAATTATATCGTCGTGTTTCTAATTAAGTAAATGCAAATTTGCGTGCAAAAATTCATAATTTATTCCGAAAAAAATATAACGCATTGCATTTCTGTGGAGTTGATTAAGACACTCGATGCAACCATGTGATTTGCGACATGTCGTGGTTTAAGCAGTTTTAAAGCCAGTCACGCAATACAAATTAAAAAGTCGGTGCAGGTTAACACCACCGAGTTTGGAGTTTATAATTGTGAAACGCGCCCCGGTTTTCGTCGCGTTGGCTTCCGACCGTCGTCATAAACTGATTCGCGGCAACTACGAGTAATCATTTCACACTCCATTAATGTTTGATTGTCTCGAGTCGAGACTGTCGACATTTATGTAATCGCAACTTTTGACGCATGGAAATAATGGGACAGATCAATGTCAATCAATTTAATTTTTCGGGTTCAAAGAAACATTGGTCCGGCAAAATTCCGGACGCCTTTTTTACGGGGCCGCTTTCCGCCGCGCAAATAGCAGGAGAACGATTGAGAGAATCCGCGTAGCATGGTAGCCGCCCAATTATCGAAGAAGGGAAAATAATGCAAAAGAAAAAATGTAACATTGTTCGATTATATGTCGGTTATTACTACTGACCGGATTTGTAGGAATTTTGTCATTTCTTCTGCCGTGTCTGAATGGCACGCATGCATGCCATAACTATCCAGCTCGATCTTAAAGTTGGTACTTTGGTGGATTTCGTTAGACCGGAGATGACAAGTCCAATTGCGATGTTCGGTTGTGTATTGGGTTAATTTATTTAGAAGGAAAATGAGCACAATTTTCTGACTACTCCGAAGTAGAGTTTGTTTGCTCCCTTAAAAAAAATCCACATCTTGAAGAATAGTTTTATCAAATTTCTGAAACTCTTTTTGTTTGTTTCCAATCAACTGTAGTCAATCGCACCACTACAGGCGTTACGTCCCCCTCATGGTGCTTAGGCACTGTTACAATGCAATTTTGGTTCAAGTGCTGCAAGTGTTGGTTCGAGTTCTTCACAACTTCGAGGGGAGCTCAATGAAAGAAAGGATTCTTGCCAAAAAAGTCATAAACGCTTACACTAACATCCGGTTCTCGATTATTAGGAAGATGATCTCTCTTGCACACGCGTCTCCAAATTACACCGACTTAAGCATTTTTCTTTCAACCCCCCCCCCTCCGATGTATCGATCATATCGGCAATCTTCAACAATTTTGCTCCAAATTGGGTAATCTTGATGCTCCGTATTTTCGCTAATTTAAAGCTCAACTCTTTTTCACGACACGCTCGTTATTTTCGGAATGGCGCGCATAGGAGAACAAAAGCACATTTAGTGTGTGGTACAACCGTACAACGCCCCCCAACTCCGTCCATCCCTTCCCCCCTCCCCCCTACTCCATCACATCATCGCCCACCAGGGCCCACCTATAACGCACCGACTAACCGGCGTCCTTTATCTGACCGAAAGACTATTAAAAACAATTATCCGCGTATTTTCTTTGCTTCCTAAGATTGCTTCCGCCGTTCAGCGAATGCGAATCGTTTTGGCCTGCTATCCCTTCCTTGACCAATAGGAATTACGCACCCCAAGCCTATTAGGACACGACAGCACGCTTTGTTCTAATGCAATAGGTCCGAACAAAAAGTTGTAAGCCCCGTTTACACGATACGGCCTATCTCGTCTCGCTCCATGAAAATGTCATCTTGTTTTGGTCGAGCATCTCGAGGGGGGTTGATTTTAAATCACTCGCAGTGCGTGTTCAGCCGAAACAAGATCATAACCGTTTGGTGGAACGCCACTAGAGGGCACCAACTGCTGTCGTGCGTAGCGGCCATAACCAAATTCGTCTTTGAAGAATCGTACGACTTACCCCGACTCTATAAGATCGTACGTCCAATATTTTTACCAAGTTTCCTATCAGTTTCGCGGTCCCCCCTCCCCCAATACGAAATCCCACGGCCCATATCCGTCTCTTTTACCCAATACATCTTACAATGTATAATAATAATAATGGTGAAAACGTTGATGACAGGGTGGCCTCCCATATCTGCAGCACCAGATAAAAAGCTAATTAATTATTATTGAAAATTGATGGCAGGGGATGATGCTGCCGAAAAATTTGGCGGCGTGCAGCTCGCCTAGGTACGTCGGGCCAACTGCCGGGAAACACGGACAGTGTGTCGGGAGACGTCGGACCGTTAGAGTCTCGGACAATTCGGTGTTGCCGAGGTGACGGCGCCACCCCTGGGCAGTGTTTGCTCGTGGCAGTCACGCCCCACCACATTTTGCACCTGCGGGGACGGGGACCTCATCTTTGCGGGCCGACACCGTCGCGATCGAGAAACTGCGAGCGACAGTAGCGACACTAACAGTCGTTTCCTGATATACTGGTTCGAGTTGCGAAAATATTAACTTTGTTTCATCTTCTGTGGTAGATAGCATTCCCATAGAAAATTTAATTCAATCGAATGGTTGAATGGTCGACTTCCATGGAAGTTCGTCCAATCCAGCGCGTAGATGTCATCAAGATTACACACTGAATGAATTTTGAAGGGGCATCTGCCTTCCGTAACTAACGTTTGGCTGAATTTGACAAAAATTATCAATATTGATTCATGTAATAATTATAAGTTGTGCCCGGGACAGCGCCGGACGAAAAAAGACGATCAGAGTCGGCGACAGTCTTCAAATAAAATAAAACCACAACTATTATTTATTAAGAATTAACTAAAATGAAAATCACTACAACTGACGAAATTCTTATTAAATAATAGTTATGCTATTAATTTATTTGAAGAGTCTGTCGCCGACTCTGTTCGTCTTTTTTCGTCCGGCGCTGTCCCGGGCACAACTTGCTATTTTCTATATATTCTGGATATTCAAGACGTCCTATCTTCATTATTTTTGATAGATTTATGGACCTGCTTTCTCGGCAAGTATATTTTGTTTAAGATGTCATCAGATTGAATGCACACTGCACAATATTGTTGAAGAGTCACATGTCACGGGTGAATAGCTACATGTATGCGACTAAATTAAGATTTTAACTTCCCTGTAGTTAAAGATGGAGGAGCCTGTGCTTAGTTTTGAAATAATCTTCCAAAATATAGAACTTCTACTCTTCTATCTTACATCTCCGATCTTTCCCGATCAACTGAACCAAACTTGTAAATTTATTTTTTTCCATTTTTTGGGACCATTTTAAATTTCTTCCGTCAGATCAGACCAACCAAATATATACGGTCCATTAACAGAAGCGCAGCGACCAAAACAGCATGTATTCCTAACGACCAGTGCTTCATTTCCCAAATCCGAACGCCAAAATACGCGTCGTCCATTTTTCATGTGATATTTTGCAATTTTTCCAAAAATAAAATCTCCTCACTGAGAGGCAATCGACCACCCGGCTATTTCCGCGTGTCGACCTCCTCCCCCTTCCCCTTTCTTCCCTCTTCCGTCCCATCCCAAACACAGGCCCAGCCCACCTGGTAGATTTGTTATTATAATTGGCGAATGTGGTGGTGTTGGCGATTCCGTAACGGGCCGTTGAACTCTGCGCTCTGCTACCGCGCGTTGTCTCGTATACGCTATCACAGCGAATTAAGGACTTAATTAGACACGGATAGGCATTTATTAATTAAGCGACGCGCCCACCCTTATCTACATAATTTTTAAAGACCAGTTAAATTGACTAATCAACTTTGATTGATTAGGATTGCGCTCCGTGCATTCCGATCTGTTTGCTTGACCATTATTCGGGCGCGACCAGTCGAACGGCGGGTGTAAATTAGTTTTCATTCAGAACAACGAGGTGTATGGTATAGAGCATGGAACTCGTCTATGATATCGAGTACACTGTGGTCCGCTGTAAAGAGTGGTGACATCGATATCTGTTGTCGGATTGGCGATGATTGATAACGCTGCAGCCAGCAACCAAATCGCAGTTCCGGTACTGGCGCCAACTGCTGGCTGGAACCAAAACCGACAATTAGTAACAACCAGCTATTGATAAAATAACACTAAAAATGTCGACAATTCGACATTCCTAGCTAATGTGACGCTGACTTTAATCTTTTAGAGTATATTTGGATGTAGTATTGTTATTCGTGATGATTCAATTTGCGGAACAGTTGGACAAACCGACTTTGATTTCGACTTTGTGGGAATCACTATACCAAAACGTAATTTTACCTTCCTGTCATCAGGATTACAATTACAATTATTACCCGCAAGCAGCCCCCAAGAGAGGGGCCTATGGCGGGGGTCAAACGACCAGTTAAGGACAAAGGTGTGGTTGTCCTATCCTATTCAACAAGTTGTAGATAATCCATTTTAGACAGTAGAAAAAATGTATTATATCCGACCGCATTGCGCCCCTGCTCTGAGTGATACGCTGCAAGCGGTAGGCAATCACACAAGGCTCGGCTGCAACGTGGCGAACACAACTCCCTGGATGATTTGTGTGAATGACTTGTGTGGGGGGGGGGGTTGGATTTAGTACAGGATAATTCATTTTAATTGGCATCCCTCGTGTTGGTCTGTTTATCCGCTCTTGTGTGCTTTGTGTTATGCACGAGTATGTTGTTGATCGAAGGCTTTCCAGAAATTCTAATTTAATTCAAACTATTGTCGTCCTATGTTGTTAATACATTTTTACTGTTGGCGCTATAATAGTTTTAGTTTTCAGCATGCACGGATAGAATTGACTAATAATAAAGGCAGGCATTTATAATTTTTGATGAAACGGTGCTCTGAAGTCGACTGCAGTCGTGAACATGTGGCAAAGGAGAGCAATTCCAAGTAAAATTTTGTTATCGTGTCATTCCATTGGGGGTGAAAGTGGCCAAAGAAATGAATTTAACAAAAAAGCTCGACCAATAGCAATCAATGCGCTTTCTTTTCATTTTAAACTATTGATAAGTTCTCTGGGGTTTAGAAACATATCGGGAATCAAGAAGAATGTTGAGCTCGTCAAATTGATAGCGCATTCCCGTCTACCTTCAATAAATATCATCTTAAATGTGACGTTGCCACGGTAATGTCTGGGAGGAAAAAATTCCAAACAGATGCCAAATATAGTTTAGACTATAGACAGGGGTTGTACCATTATTAGAGGCATAATAGCAATTGTATTAACGCTCGATTAAACTCACGAAACAGGTACTAAAAAAAAACGGCGTACAAATTGTTGCCGATTTCCTCGTCATCTCTGTGGAGTGATTCGGCCGTCGACGTTTAGATTTTCAGGCGACAGAGGTCAGCTAAAAAAAAAATAAAAATCGCTTATGCATATGCAACCGACTCCGCTCTGCGGAATTCCTCCGTCGGTTTGATGTCCGGCGCGGAGTTCCCCTTTCAGGTGGCGCGCGCGTGTTCGTCCCCGTCTGCGCATGCGCGCGCGTGCGCCATGCCCCGCCGCACAGGGAAGAGCCGGACACGTGGTCAGCCCAACCGAAAAGGCAATGGTGGCCCTCCCCCCCCCCGTCCGAAGCAGCAGAACCGCGTCATGGCCTGCTTACCCACATTTTGTTGGGAGGCTGGCTTTACTTTTCCTCACGCCAGGTGGGGCGGCGTTTCGGCTGGAGGGGGGAGGAGGAGGAGCGGGCGGTGTTGGTGAGGCGAGGTGGTCACTACTGGCCGCTTCCCCCTATATAACGGCGGGACTGGCCGACTGGGCAGCCAAATTCGATTCTCAGTTCGCCGACGCACGGAGATTATTACCCACACACACACAGCAGCAGCTGCTCCTCCTCCTCCTCCACCACAACCACCATCTTATTTCTCTATATAAATCGACGCGCTCCTCACCGGACCGGACATTTGTTAACGCATCTTCAGCATCTTCGGTTTCTCGAGTGTGCTCCTTCGTCGACCCGGATTTTTCTCAGTGGCGATTTCGGTATCCGCTCGGCTCGGTTCTAGTGTTTTTTTTCGACCTCTTTTCGCGCATTTTCGTCCGCGCCGTCTTCGGTCCAAACGGGATTCATCGTCTTCAAGGTAAAAAAAAAAAAAAATTCACGAACCAAAGGCAAATGGGATTTTGACTTCGATCTTCTAGTGGATGATCCAATTCTTCTCTTAGTAGACAGAGGAAATGCGCGTCCGTCTTACGTCTTTTGTCGTGCGATTTTATCGGCTTCTTCCTCTTTTTCGGCAATTCCGTCGTCGCATCTTTTCGGCGCCTCTTACCGTTCTATGGATTACTTAATGGCATCGCTATGTTTCGTCTGCGCGCCGACGTTAAGGCAATAATAGTCATCTTCCACGACCTGCAACACGATATGTCGTCAATTTAACCCCAAAATGCAGAATCACTGCGTCATAGTCAGATGTGTCAGATATTAGAGCTGGAGCTTTGATGAAAGTATGGGTTGGAGAAGTGGGCTGATATTTGCTAGTTTGAGTTTGTGTTGTGATCTAAATTCGGTTTCGGAATTTCAAAAAATCGCACGAGACGTTTAGGATTTTAAGAAAATTGTCTCATATTTTTTTAAATAATATCTTATTCATTGCAAAATTTATTCGAAAAGTTTGATAATGTTTTAGTATGATCTGACTAGTCACTACTATAGCTTTAATTATGATTGAAATAAAAATCGCGACAAAAGATAGCATTCCGATTGCATTTTGATTACAGCTCTATTGTAGATTTATGTAACTACAAATTGTGCCGGAATTTTGTGTCAGCAAGATTTTAATTTTAGTCAAACGATATCAAAATTCATTACTGACAAAATTCATATACTGTTAGTATTAACGGATTTAAAATTTTAAAAGAAGCGCTGGAATTTAGTAAAATTGGCGAAAGCGAAATGTCCAAGAACTGAAAATTAGAATCAGACAAGCAAATAATTTATGTCTTCAACGCTCAAACTTATTTAAATTAAATTTTTAGACAGCATCAAAATTCATAGGGAAAAATATATTGTGTTGTGGTCATGGAAAATGCTAACCAGGGAAAGAATATCACCTATTGAAAATCTGACGTAAATATATTTTTTTTAAATCTTAAGAATACAAGCAAAATTGTTTGGATTCTCGTTAAATTAAAGTAATCAATATTCGCTTAACGTTAATTAAGATTGCATAAGTTTTAATTTAAACAATGAAGTTAACGACGAAATTAAAAATTTCATTTTGTTGAATGAATTGACCCAGTTTTGAAATTCGTAAAACACCCGAAAATTACTACCTTATTTATTTATCAAATCTAAATTTTTGGCTTTAGTCTAGAAATTTCGATTCAAATCATGAAAATTGATGAGATCCTCTAAAAAATATAGGATGTCGCATATATTAAAAAAACCAAAAAAAAAATATATTTCCGTTCAAGCAAATTTATAAATTCAATATAAATGCCGCATACATCTGGAAAAAACAGGAATTGTTTTTATGATAAATCAAAAATTCAAAAAGACAAGAAAATTTGGGAATGAATGAAATTTCATTCTAAGAAAATGAACTTCGTGATGGGAAATTGACCTACCAAATTAACATGCGTACGTCTCAGAAATCAGTACATTCTAAGAAATGTATATAATATTTTCATAAACTGATTGCAGCACATGTGCCGTGCCCGAGGATATATGACATGTGTGATGGACCTCGTTAGTGCGGCGTTAACGACTGTCACGCCTCTATTAATTGTCTCTTCCCCTCTCCCAAATAGCCTGCAGTAAATAGCCGAAGAAGCAAAAAAAAAATGGTCAGCAGTCAGTCCTCCCTGCGGTTGCTCGCGTGCGCCGCCGTCCTCCTGGCAGCCGTGTCCCAATGCACCGTGGACGGCATGTTCTTCACCTCCCTGGCCAGCATCTCGCAGGACATCATCAAGAGTCCACTGGAGAGTCTGTCGCTGTTCGCCCTAAAGTCCTACCTGTTCGGCCACCTGGGCGGCCGCATGGCCCAATACCGACAGATGATGTACAACGCCAACCGACCATACGGCAGCAACGCCAACAACAACGCCCCCAACGGCCAGTACTACGGTAACGTGCACAACCGCGGACGACGCGCCGCCGAGGAGCAGCAGCAGCTGGCCGACGAGGACAGCCAACAGTTCCTGGAGATGGCCGAAAAATTCGACATCGACAAGTGCATCCCGCGCATGGTGTGCGAGGTGATGGCCGGCGCGGCCATGACCGAAGGGGGACAGTTCGAAGACTTGGTGGTCAAAGTATTTGGGTGAGTGTCTTTTAGTGCACAACCTCCTGAGACTCGGTGCACGCTTGAAAATGCTCCTTCTGGGGAAACACTAATCTCTGAAGGTTCTCAGAACGAAACCGGACGACAGATTAGGAGACGTGAGCAATCGCACGTCACTTTGATCACAAATTCCTGAAGGAAAAAAAGAACTCAGTTTTTATTATTCCTAAAAATATGTAAATTGATTTGAAATCTAAAATACAAATTTCGAATGAATTTTAATTGGTCAGAGAGGCTAATGGGTAGTTCCTGAGTGGGTTGGGTGGTGGTGGTGATGGTGGCAGGTGGATGGTGAGACTAGCCACTAGCCACTATAGTCGCCGCGCGCGCTGCTCCGTTAACGGGTTCGTTGACCCCTTTCGCGACGGCGGCGTCGGCTCATGCAACACCGTAAACCCAATCGCCATTGGCCGCTCTCGTCCGTTTGATGTGCTCGCGCGCGCATCCACAACACAAACGTACCCCGTTATTATCACAAGCCATTAATATTAGTGCACGAGCGAGCGCGCGCGCGCCAGTGATGATGCGACTGATGCCCAGACGTTTCGGTTTTTCGACACGTCCCAGTCGGCAGACAAGACAGACTTGGCTCGCGTTTTGCCTGCTGACCGAAAGCTAGTCTCTCCCTCTCTCGCGGCATATTTATAGCGGCAATTATTTTCGATTTGCAACTAGTTTAACCAGGTTTTTTTTTAAATTCGTCTCATCCCATCTCATCTCCTCCCATTGGTATCGGTGAACAAAATTGTAGTTCTTCTTGGAGCCGAATGAGTCTCTCGGGGACGGGGACTGACTTAGAAAACGAAGTTCGTTCGTTTCGGAGAAGCGCAATATCTGCGTCCGCGTTCAAACTAGTTTGGTCCTGTCGTTGACAATAGACTGGTTACCGATATAGATTCTTTGATTTCTTTTTTGTGCTCGCCCTTTGGCGGGACGTCTATGTACTGGGGGGAGGTAAATTAAGGCGGCGGTAGGAGTGTCAAAGCAGAAAGGGATGGGTGGTCATCTCCCACCCCCTCGCTACGGCCACTTCCTACCCAGGAACCAGTCGTTCAGAAAGTTCTCCACAATTTGCATGAAGGGGAGACTGCGAAAAAGTAGTTTTTCGGGCCGATCGTTTTTTTATGGGCGCATAATATATGTGGCAGTTGGTTAAGGGGGGGTGATGATGCGGTGGCTGGAGAGTACGAGGGGTCGATGTCTATTTTTGGGTCATTATCTCTTTAGAGTGTATGTCTGAACGTGCTCGTGTCTGGGCATACCTTGTATGGTGGTGAGAAAATTGAGTGGCGCGGAGATGTCCACCGGAAAATGCAATGTGTTTATGAACGTCGTATGTCTACCATTAATTTTTAATGGGTTTCGAGTGATTAGCGGTTAACCACGACATTGCAGAGCGTCTGCGTATTCTATTGTTTAGTCTGTGGGTATTTTGTTGGGCCGCAAAAAAATAAATAGCTGTAGTTGGCGTAACTTCGCGTTGGTCAATTGTATGAAGGTATTCTACTTGTGCTCTACTGGTCAATCGGTGTTAAGTGCGCTTTGAGTAGTATTTATCTGAAGAGATATCTTCACTCATTGTTAAATATAAAAAATATCTGTAGCTGGCGTGACTTTGCGATGAATTTGCGGCCCTATCTGTCTGTACAACAAAAATAGCCATTGGCTAATTGCATGAGATTGCTCTACTTGTGATCTACTGGTCAATCGGTGTTAAGTGCGCTTTATCTGAAGAGATATCTTCATTCTAGTTAAATATAAAGATATATAGCTGCTATATATATAAAGCTGGCGTAACTTGCGACGAATCTATCAATTTAAACAATCGCAATTGGCCAATTGGATGAGGTTACTCCACTGGTGCTGTACTGGTCAATCGGTGTGAAGCGATTTTGGTAGTATTTATCCAACCGTGTAAAGAAATTGGTGTATATTTTATGTGGCTGAAACAGAAGTAGTGTATGATTCAGACGCAAGTTGGAAAACAGAAACAAAATTATCAATTCCACTTTTTCTCTCAAGTTACCGATGGTGGCGAAATTAATTTATCAAGTTTGTTTAATAAAAATAGTTAAAAGGAGAAATAAGAATTATTTTTAAACCTCTAAAGGAGAGTACAAATAACAAATTTTTTGTTATTGAATCTTCTAGAATTTTGTCGAAACTGGATTTATTCAATACAAATTGACGACGCTAAACAGAATTAAAATATCGGTCATGTCTGACGTTATCAATCAGCTCGTCATCTTCAGTGTCACATGTAGATTGGATTACCGAAATCAATTACTTGGCGTCACAGATATTTTCATGCTAGCTAATAATTATAATTATTATAATTGGACGTTAATTGCCAGTAATCGCCATTGGAGGTTAGAGGAGACATGAGCATCTTTGCGTACAAAGTGATATAAATATTTTAAAATGTTATTTCTTTGTGTTTTTCGTTTTCGAATCAAATAATGATTGTTGTTGATTATCGGCTCTAATGGTTTTGTCATTTTTTTTCTTTGGTCCATCGTGGGCTCTTCCTTTCCAACAGAGATGAGGTTCCGGAAGTGAGCGGTGACCAGAAGCTGTTTTCCTCCATCTACCACTACGCGGCGTTCGCGGGCAAGCGAGCCGGTGAGGCCGAACGCTGCCAGCCCCTCTTCCCCAAGTGCAAGGCCAGCGAGGGCGAATTCAAGAAGCTGGCCAACAAGATCTTCACGGGGGTCGACGCCGACAACAGCAGCAGCAGCACCGTGTCCTCGCAGTAGTGGGCGGATTGGGGAGATGCCGTAGGGCTGGAGGGAGGGGGAGACGAGACTGACGCAGTGACGTCACAGCTGCTCCAGGCGCGTGCCATAGGCCTTTGGAGAGCGAATTCTTTTTAACCAATTTTCATCCCTCCGTATAACTTCACCACCTCACACCCCATCATCCAATATTCATCGCCAGCCTTGTGAGTTGTGGGACGAAACGCCATCCGTAGTCGAAATAAATGACCGCCTTCTAAAAGTGACCAGCGACGGACAGGGAATTAATTCGATCCACGCAAGAATAAAAATTAGCATCCCGATATTGTTTCCACTTAAATCACGAGAGTTAGGATTATTACGAATCATGCAATGAGGCCCGTTGATTTATGGTCAGTTAAACTAACCATTCATTGGATTAGCCTGACTATTATCGTAACCGCCCTTCAAGAAAAAATGCAATCCAATTTAATCGGTAACCGACGTAAATTAACCGGACCAGTTATGTAAATATACAAGGCGTTTATGTAATGACGACATGCGCTCTGTTGAAGGGAAATCGTATTTAAATCTGGGATGGAACACGGTGCAATAAAAAAACAAAAATCGGCAACAACCTGGTCAAACCCATTTTGCGCGGTTTCATAGCCATCTGAATGGGGACGTTTTCTGAAGAAAAATGGGCGTCGTTTTGCGAATGCTTAAAAATGCAGGGGCGTTATACGGCGAGTTAGTGGAAAACTAATAACACGCCCTCTATGTACGTATATTTATATACGGTTCGACTACACCGCCGAGGAGAAGGGAAAAAAATACAACCATTTTCGTATATACTAAAAAAGGCAATACGATCGAGAAAAATTTACGTGACATTGAACCGAGCATTGGGCGGGAGGTGGTCAATGGGGGGAGCGTTGTCTTTCCGAAACAGCTGTGGGGTCATTAGAACGCGAAATATACATGCAATTTATACTGTATATGTAATGTATAGTGTACCCCCCTCCTGATTTTTTTTATATTCAAGTCTGCAATAGAAAACGTGTTTAGCAATACACGTAATCGAGGCAATTTAGCTTATATATCGTGCGGCAATTAAACTGCTCGCGTTTCCTAGATTATTTCAATATAGGGGAGCACCAGTCACCCGGAAACACGCAGAGCTACTCTGAACACGGCGAATTTACCGAAGACGTTTGGCTTATTCGTGGTTCCTCTTGGCTGGTGCACACCACTGTACAATCCGCCTTGTCCACGAAAGGGGGGGGAATGCTCTATACCAACATCAAGGGCATTGACACTAGTTATTTCCTATAAAATTCATAGAGAATCTTTCCCCGTAGATGGCGTTTCACTGTTTTAAAAAAAATCAAATCCACCGAACTCCTAATAGCCGGTGTTACTGGTCAACGGCTGGTTTCGCGCGGATGTTCTGAGGCAGTCGTATTTTTTTATATATTTTTTTTTTTATTAAGAAAATCAGGTTTTGCCTAATTTTTGGTGGCGTCATGCAAATTGTTCCTGGTCAAAGACACGTTTCACGGAAACAGGGTCTAAGCGGACGCATTCGATGCACGAAATATCGGAACATCGGTAATGATAGATCAAGTTGATCGTTGTTATAAAAATGTTAGCGTCACAAGAGTGGCAGGAGAGAGATTAGACGAGGGTACGAAAGATGTCTACTCGGATTTGATGTTAGAAGAAGAAAAAAATATTCGGACCACAGACGATCGTAAATCCTAGAAGGAATGTGCTATGAGCGGGTAATAGACGAACAAGAAATATATATTAAAAAAACTGGAAGGATAATAAACTTGAGTTTATAGATAAAGGAAGGACTATATATAACAAACACCTGTTCGGATAATTTGATGGGATTTTTTTTTGGTTCGTTATTTCGGTTGGAATTTTTTTTTTTGAACGGCTTCTCGTCCGATCGTTCACTGTTGCCATTTTAATTTGGTTCTGTGGAGCACGTCGCCGGCGAAACTATCCAAATCCAGTTTTGAGAAGATGACTAGACGCACAAAAAAAGTTATTGTTTTCGCTTGGAAGCGTTTTGCCTACCTGCGAATCAGCGAGCAGTGTCGTGACATCCCCCGTTAAAGTAATTGCCGCCTCTTCCAGTTATGCTCAATTTATTCGCGCATTTATAAATACTTGTAATCGAGGCCCCAAGTTTTAAATTTGGTAGTTAAGGGTGTCAGTGACGGCAGACAATGCCCTCGATCAGCCTATGCCTGAATAGGAAATTAATTGCATATCATTGTTCCAGAAATATTATTTATTATTATAAATAATATTTATTATAATAAAGAGCTAGTGGGACAAACCTGTTCTAACAATTTCATTTTTTTAATCGAATTGTTTGACTTTTTTAAAATCAAGAACACAATTTAAAAATTCGGGCCACATTAGTTGATAATAAATCATGGATAATGATGCAAGTGAAGATTGTTAGACATATTCACACACCTAAGAAGGAATAATTTATTTTTAGATTAATTTCGCGGAATTTTAATTTTGTCAAAACGAAGCGAGGGTTTCTCCCTTGGAATACATTTCTGGATTCGATTCAAATCTGATGGAGTCGATTGAATTTCGATGACGCTGGTCGCACAACTCAAATCGCTGGTTCATATAACGAGTCAAAGAAACTGCCACGCGAGGGCGCTGACGTCGGCGTCGCGCGTCTCTTGCAAGACGGTTGAGCAATTTTATGTTTTTATCAATCATTATACGAAAAAGCTATTTTCTACCTGCGTGTTTGTTTGTGAGCAAATATGAGTTTTTATTTTTTTTAATTTTACCTTTCCCCTCTTTTATTTTCCCCTTCGATTGCAATTGTGGGGCACCGAATCGGGTGTACAGGTGTAGGGTTTCGCTCATGACGAGATATGTCTCGTCTCGTCCACGTTAAGATGGATTTCAAGACGAGACCGAAACTGTGCCAACCTTGTCTCGTCCTACGGGGTAGACCCCCTAGGTATTCACTCGAAATTGCTATCTTTCGAAATTCGAGGCGAGGCCAACACACGAGCACATATTAAAGTCTCGTCTTGAGCGCAACTCTCTTGTACATGCGATTCGGCAACTTTTATTGGTTCCTGCCCGTGTACATATACTATGACTTTTTTATAATGACAATGATATATTAGTTGTATCACTTTTTATACTTTTTGTTTAAATAAATGTGTTTGTTTCTTAAAACCACCGCGCTATCGTGTTATTTATTAGTTGGTGTGTTTATATATTCGTCAATGTCTGACAATAATTGTTTATCTTCGTATCATTTGAATTCAATGTCGACTTTCACGATTTATTATATTTGGACGATGCTGGATTTTTTTCTAGAGACAATATTGATGGCAAACTCTCATAAATAAACTTGTGTCTTCCATTTACGATTACTAAAATTATAACAGCTAATTTATAGGATTGGTTCAAATTTCATTTTAATCTATTCTGGATAATATTGAGATTTAATTCATGGTGTTGATCGGGTCTTTAAGATAATTTTTTTAAATCATTTGATAAAAGATGATGTCGTGAATTCGTATTTCTTCATTGAAAGACTTATCTGCTGCTTGGATTATTTTTCATGAATTTAACAGTGGTAGATAAGAGGAACATATTGGTTCCATTATGCCAACTTTGGTCGCCAAGTAACATTGGTAACATTGACTAAACGATTGCGATCAAGCAATCGTAACAAAACTATTGATTGCTTGAACTTCCGCATACCATGTCCATGTAAAACTGTTAGATCTAACAATGTTCTTCAAATTGCCGAGCTATATAAGTTGACATGCACATCCTCCTTGACTTCATCACGGGTTTCGATGCCCGATTTCATTTAAACCATTGTTTTGAAACAGTAACAAATTAAAATCAAAGCTGGGCATATTCTTATATATAATATTTTTCCAGAGTGTGTCGTCAGGGCCTTAACGAGTCTCAAGTCAAAAGCCTGTTAGGATAGGACAACCACACCTTTGTTCTTAACTGGTCGTTCGACTCCCGCCATAGATCCCCATCTGGGGCTGTTTGTGGGTACATCTTGTAATTGTAATTATAAGAGTTATGGAATCGGTGGACACTCACGCCGCCAAAACTGTCGTGAGCGTCAAACTCTGCATTTGTCGCGAGCAAAGAGCTCACTTTCGATGTCTGGGGCTATCTAGTAGCCACCAGCGTTTCCGGCCTAAACTCGGCATGAGACAACCTGATAATTTTTTGTAGATAAGGATCGTTAACGTGTACCTGATATCGCACAAGCATGGATCGGAAGGAACGCACGCAGGAATTTTTTCGCCCGAGGTCTCTCGGTCGGGAATTGAGCCCACAATAGCGGGTATATGGTAATCCGGGCACTTTCTTTGTAAACGCGAATTCTATGTGTATTGGGGGTCTTAGGAGTAGAACAGGTGCCCTGAATGAGGTTGGGAAGGTGGTGTGTAGGTTGGACATAGGGTTGGGATGTTAATCGATAATTTTGCTTAGTATTCGCACGAGCGCAGTATATACTCGTAATGGCCGACATGGTTTCCTCAACAGTAGGAAATTTTCCTCGCATCATTTGAGCGGTAATGTTGGTGATAATTATGGTAAATATAGAGAACGCGAGCGTAATGGCGTTGTTCATGTCGAACACGTACTACTGCAATGCAGAGAACGAATTTTTTTTTTAAACCTGTAATATCGTCATTGCCAACCTGATAAACCTGTGCAATGTCAGTGGCTCAAACAATGTCCCAATTTCACAACGCTGTTGTTCCCTTGCAATTCGTTGAAAATTATTATATTATTTTATTGTAATCTAGTTTCGTTACAATTACAATAATCAGTTGGGACAAGTTTTGGTGCAACAGGCTCTGGATATGAGACTCTGTAAGATCATTCCACTATAATACACCATATTCTACTCTCTTGTATTCAAGATTGGTGGCGTTGAAAAGAAATTGCGAGCCGCCAAAATTTTGCAACGCATTTCCAATATAGGTTGTAATTGACTCTTAACATGTGAACTGGTATTATTAAACTACGATCATTAAATATTTAATTCGGTCTGTGCCACTTCAAGCGAATATTAAGTAACCTATTCTTGATGATCTTTTATGCGATCTCCTCCTGTTTCAAAGTCATGTGGTAAGCGAAGCGATGTCGTGTGATTTTTTGTTATCGTGTACTATTTCTGTTAGATTAACCATCAAAAATAGCCACCATGGGGGAAAAAATAAACTATGAGGTGGTAATAGACGACGATTTTGGAATCGATCGAACGAACGATCTTGGCCGTGTAGAATGCGCGAATCTAGTTCAACCCAACCAAGTCGAACCGCCGTCTGGCAAGACTGGGGAAGCGAGACCCTTTTTATAGGTTAATGTATTCAAAATGCATTAAAGATGTTTTTTTTCTTCTTCAGTTCTTTGCAGCAGCCGCAGCATCATCTACTACCGGTAATACATATACATATAAAAACTTGTATCCGTAAGTTTGGTGAGTTCCAGCTATTTTTTTATGAATACGGACAAAAAAACATGCGCGACGAGTCTTACGTATACACTGTGGACTTCCAGTCAAGATTCTTTGGTCCGGTTATACCCTAGTTACACTGGCCAAGCTCGCTCAATTCAAGCATATGCTTGGAGCAAAGTGCGTCTGGACATTGAAGAGATTAGGCGCGTGACGCTCGTTCGTGATTTGACAAGAAATTCTTAGGCGCTCTCGAATGACAATTCGCCCATCACAATTGTGCTTGAGAGGGTGTGTTCGACTATTAATGAGATTCACACGATCTCAGAGGAGCATGTACCCCATTCTCAAGCACAATTGAAATATCTCGAGCTTGATTTACGCTTAAAAACCTAATCGCTTTGAATAGCATTGCAGCAAGAGAGGTATTTATGGGGGAAGCCCTTATCGTATACAGTTTCCGGCAATACTATATCCAACGCGATCGGAAAAGATCGGCTCCTTAGGAGCTCCTTAAGATTCCTTAGGAGCCGATCTTAGGTGTAAATCAAGCTTGAACTATTAGGATGCAAGGAATTTGAAAGTGAGCCAATCGAATGCAGTCAGATCTTCTGCCGAAATGGAGCGTTCTGAATTACATTTTTGTGTAGCAAGTTTGAAGTTTTTTTGAATATTTTGTCTCGAGAGATTGATTTGCCTTGAGAAAACAATAATTTGAATTTAGCGAATCAGCACATTTTGGGCACCGGAAATGCGACGATCAAAATGGCGCCCGCACATCAAATCCCATTAGGCAATGTCGGGTCTGATTTTGAAGATGTCATTGGTTATATCGTAATCGTAAGTACACACTTAAAAATGATATCTTAAAAATGACACATGTGTGGTCTCATTTTTCGATGAAATATCGTTTAAGACAATTTATATATCTTATAAGACAATTTGTATATCTTTTAAGATTATCCAATATATCTTATGAGAGAAGGTCTCATTTTTGAGACTTTTGTCGCTCTCATTTTTGAGAGATTTCAATTTTGA
>JAQGBY010001649.1:0-27838 GCA_034698785.1 Mycogona germanica | reverse complement strand
GGTCGTTCCCCCTCGCATAGTGCTTAAGTACCATGAGGGGGACGTAACGCCTGTAGTGCGGTAGACTACAGTTGATTAAAAAAAAAAAAAAAAAAAAATCAGTCTTCCCCTCCATTTGACTGACGAGACAGACAGTGTATCGGAGAACGCTTGTATGTTTGTTCTTTAAGGCTAAATCAAACGATTAGAACACGATCTTTCTCGCCTCGATCCAATCCTGGATCTATCGCTACAACCGATCAATGTGAAATTAATTCCCCTTTATCACAGTGATCAAAGTTACAAATCACTCATGTCTTACAGCTGCGTGGCATCCCTCGGAAGCGAACGGTTGACCAGCACATCCGTCGAGGTGAAGACTGCCGGATTCCAGCACTTGACCCTCCGTTCGGCAACGATCGGTTCAACTCCAACAGCCGGAGCACCGGCGCCGCCACTGCGCACCACGCAGGTGCAATCTGTAGCGCACATTCTGGACCGAACCACGGAGCCTACCGGGACGGCCAGGCACGCGGATAACAGCCAGCATGCAATCGCCAGACGTCGCCCGCCGGCCAATCGGCAGCGCTTGGCCGACATCGCGGTCATAGTCTCGCATCACGTCGCACGGCCCTCGAATCGACCATTCCAAATGAAGTCCAATTTGTCGTGTGGTAGTATAGTTCGGGTGGTACCGCTACTGACAAGATGGCGGACCATGTGCGCCTGTCTGTGGAATTGCTGCTGCTTTTAATCGAAATGTCATATTATGACCACAATGAACAAGCTTTCGTGTCAGTTTTTATGAGGACACCCCGCATTTTGAGTGATATTTTTAAAAAATTGATCACGGTTTTGCTTTTAGTGAATGGTCTGGGGGGTCAGACATGTCCACTGGTAAAGCCCTACATTTTGGCAGATCACCAAAATTGGATCTGCATTGGCGAGGACGCAAAACAGTTTGTTGTTCGCCTAACCCATTGGTCAATCCAAATTTTGCTTTCGCATTTGCTCATAATAGCTTTGACGAAATTATAAAGTCAATCAATTGTCAAATATTTTGACACATGTGTGTTGAGGAGATCACAAATGGTCGGTGATAGCCCGAATAGGGACTTTGTAAAAATCGATTTTCCGATTGTTTTTCAGCCGATCACAGCCGCATAGCCGATTTCTGCACCGCTCAACAAGACAAAAACCACACAAATCCTAAATGAAGCCCTCAAACCTACTGAAAATCGTCGTAATCCTAGCAGAAATATACGATTTTGTTCCGATAAATAATAAACAAAAAATTACTGCGCGACGCCATTTTTATTCCGTCGCCCGAAAAGCAGCACTCGCATTCGCGTATTTACCCACACTCACTAGCGCCACCCAACGGAGTACCCACTCACTATTAAACAAAACTTCGCTTCCCGAAGCTGCAACGAATAAAGCAGCGCTCAACGATGATAGCGCTTAGGTTGCGTTTAGGGCTTTTTTGATGCTTTTGATTCCGAATCGGCGGCAGGATATGCGGAGAGGAAATCGCCAGTGATGCACCTAGGGGTGATTTGGCCATGTCAAGCAAGATGCCAAGAACGGGAAAAAAAAGTGCACCTCATATACTGGCGGCCATAAAAGAATTAAAAGTTGCCTCTTGAAGTTCGGCCAAGTTGAACAAATGTCACAATAAATATTTGCAAATGACTTGTCGACAGACATGGGCCCGAAAACTGGCGTCTCTAATCAACAAATCAGATCCAGGGTTGCAACTCGATATGACCGGCAATCCCAAAGCAGCTGCTGAAATATCGACTAAGATTAGTAAACCAACCCTCGAATGCGGTGGCCATTTTTGCGCAATTTGTCCCGCCCACTTTTGGTCGCGCACCTGCCGCGCCACGACGCATCGGAGTCGAGTTCAAGTTAGGCATAGGGGAGCCAACGTTAACCAGTGACAGTGGTGTCGTCACTCCCGCGCACTTCTCCCGCATAGTTGCCCGTAACGTTCGAGATTGTGACGCCACACGCGTTCGCACGGACTTCAAACTTGCGACACGCGCCGGATCCGAGCCACGACAGGAACTACGTCTCTTTTTTGAGTCCGGACTTCAGGGTGTCTCTACGTCTGGCAATTAATTGCCCATAAGTTTTAAATTTATCAATTCGTTACTTAATCGACCGCGGAAATGGCAGCCACCTCAACCCCCAAAGTTAAACTCAACAACGGTTTTGACATCCCGATTGTCGGTCTTGGTACCTGGAAGGTAAGCAGACAATTAATTTTGAGGGGCTAATATGGGAACTGGGGGTCGGATTAGGGTGACTGACGAAACTGTTGAAAAACGCGGTAGCATACTTTTGTTTTCGTTTGGCTAAATAACAGACAGAATAGTTCATTTCGTATTGCCATACGTTTTCAAACGGCGAGTCAATCAATATCTGACTTTTATTTTGTTTGCATATTTGCAAATTATGGGCCCCGACTTTTAGGCCCTTGAGGAGGTTTGCCGGAATTATCCCCGCATGTGGCGGCAAATTTTAAAAAATCGATCACTACGTCAGCAAATTAAATCTTTCACATCCACGCTTTTAATTTCAGAGAGTGTAGTTGTTGAGAACTTTTTTGCCGTCAATTTTAAAAAGAGAATATTTTTTTTCATGAGAAACGGTGAGAGCGAATGAGGACGCGGTTGAGGACAAGGACGCCATTTACACGATCGAGCTTTTCATGTTTTTGCTTTTTAAGGAACAGTCATATTGTTTAGGCCAGACGTACTCGTGTCGATTTGAATCTCGTCGATAGAAAGCGTCTAAATTTAAAGTGTTTCGTATCAGATCAGAGTTAGACCTGAACAAAATGGCAATCCACATATAACACAACCGTAAAATGTAATGCGCATCATGTAAATCTTCTCATTATTATTTATCTACTTCTGTTCCTAATTTAATCCAGCGCCTGTGTAACATCCACCATTTTAATACGTTCAAATTAAAATCATACTCGGCGATGAGACACATCGAACCGAGCCGAGCCGAGCCGAGTCGAAAACGAAACTAACAAAAGTCCACCTATCAAAGGTCAGATCCAATGGCCAAAGTTTGTTGATTTCGTAAGGGCGAGAGAAAAAAGAACGACACAAGCAAATATTCGAATTAATTTCTCTGTATCGAGCGCTGTACACTATTAATTTCCGAATATTGTACAATGTGAATACATGGATTAAATAATCAAATATATAAGTTGACATATACTGCACATCATTTAATTATCAGCTAGAAATTAAAATGGGAAGAACAAAATGATTGCCTAATTATAACGCCAATTTGAGCGCAAATATGAAAACGAAATTTTGTCGGTTCACAATTCTTTTTTCAACAATAAGCAATTTTCATAGCTAAACTAAGCAAACCTTGAAAACTGGAATGTGTGCAACGTTGCCTGTATGTGATCATTATGTCACACGGCGGTTGCGTCAGCACAATGACAAATTTTCCCTGTCCACAAACTGGATCCGCCCATGGTGCACACACGGCGACTATTTCTTCCTCGAAAAAAGCGCTGAAGTTATTTTTTTTTTACTTTTTTGTCGTCCGCACCCATATCATATTAGCCGCCCGTTTCCGGTCGTCATGGCTGGACCAGGAGCACCTCCCCCCCTCCTCCCCGATCTCAAATATTGAATTGTCAGATATGGTCGTGTGAAGTCAAGTGACTACGATATGGTAGTTAGCGACAGCGTACCGATAAGAACTTTCCGACGAAATTGTTGGCAATGTCAAGCAGTCACAACACTTGTCTTGTATGGCATCGTTAGGGCGAGGAAAATGAGCACTTTTTGGCCACCCTTCATCGTATTCTTTGCAAATGACGTGCACAATATCATGTGTCCTCGAAGATTATTTTTTGTTTCGGCGTAAGAGATGTCTCCTCAATTTACATGTTCTTACAAAAGAAATAGAACCTCTCATCATTTTCAAATATTATACACTAAAAAAACATCACTCGTATCGAAATTGGAGTGCAAATTATAAAATTTTGAGTGCGTTTTTGAAACTCAACATTGGCATTTTAGCAATTTAGTAAAGTGAACTTTTATCCATAGGCATGCTTAATTGCTCCAATTGATGCTGAAGTTCCAAAACATGTTTTACAGTGGGCTCTACCGTACCTCTATAATTGACGTTACTGCTTTCTGTTTTAATTACAGACCAATATATTTATTTTTAGGTTGGAAAATGTAGGAATTTTCAATTTTTTTAACCAATAATAAAAAAATTACACTCACTAAAATTACAAATTTTTGCGCAAATTTCAATTTCAATATGTACCCGCAAGCAGCCCCCAAAAGGTGGGCTATAGCGGGGGTCGAGAGACCAGTCAGGAGCAAAGATGAATTATCCTATTTTAACAGGATCTGGATTTGAGACTCCTTTAGGCCATTCCACTGTCTAAGCACTCTGGGGAAATAGGAGTTGAAGTACGAGTCACATCTACAATGCAGCTCCTGAACCATATTAGTATGTCCCGCTCACGGAATAAGCTAAACATAGTTTAAAAGTGTTCGAACTGAAAACTTTCGATCCACAAACTGGCAGAATATAATTTTGGTATAAGGTTATCAAAAAAATGTTGACAAAATATTATTTGAGCGTGACCGGGGAAGGACGTTTCGAAATTGGTTCGGTATATCGCAACTTTTATTTTTCATCGCGAGCGAAAACATGTTATGGTCCTTCAATCTGATTCTTCTACTAGTAATTTGAGTTATCGATACAGAGATAATTGAGCGCTATTACTCATCTGGCCACTTTAAAAACGTCTGAGTAAGCGCAATATAATCCAAGAAGCATAACTATTAATCTCACTCAGTACCAGTCGTCAGTTGTTGCCACGAACCCAGA
The DNA here is from genome assembly GCA_034698785.1 of Mycogona germanica. Taxonomy (NCBI): domain Eukaryota; kingdom Metazoa; phylum Arthropoda; class Diplopoda; order Chordeumatida; family Chordeumatidae; genus Mycogona; species Mycogona germanica. The sequence continues at coordinate 22,969 of JAQGBY010001649.1, read as the reverse complement.
ATGGGCCTCTGAAACTGGATATGATTTATAGAAAATGAAAAAAATCAAACATTGTAACACCAAATTTTGACATTTGAAAAAAATTGTAACATAAAATATCTGTCAATTGCCGTGTGTTTCCATTTATTAATTCTCACTAAATAATAGCACTCTATTATTCTTTTAAAAAGTTTTTTTTTCGCCTACTCTGTTCGTCAATTTTCGTCCTGTGCTGCCCCGCCACGGCTTTTAATTGACGTTTAATTTCAATGCATTTAAACCGTTACGTGGAAGGTCGTTGCAGGCCAAATCCAGATACATGTCAATGGTCAAAGCGCAAAATTAAATTTGTGGTAGTAATTTAGGTAAATAGTGTTGTCGGTAAGACTGTAAAATTCTCGCACCAGATCCTTCGATTGGCGTTGACACATCATTAAAACCGATGCGATTTTTTATTATTCTTTTGCATTCTGCAGTCAGGAGAAAATGTGGTAAAGCAAGCCGTTAAAGATGCAGTGAACGCCGGTTATCGCCACCTGGACTGCGCCTACATGTATTTGAACGAGGGCGAGGTCGGAGCAGCCATCAAAGAGCTCTATGCTGAGGGCACTGTCAAACGGGAGGAACTATACGTCACCACCAAAGTAAGTGTGCTGGGTGTTCTTTTGTAAATTCAGCCGTAGTTTTCAAACAGATTACAATTACAATATGTACCCACAAGCAGCCCCGGATGGGGCCTATGGCGGGGGCCGAACGACCAGTTAAGGACAAAGGTGTAATTATCCTAAACTAACAGGCCTTTGACTTGAGACTCGTTTAGGCTATTCCACTGTTGACACACTGGGGGAAATAGGAGTTGAAGTACGAGTCACAACGACAATGCAGCTCCGCAACCATTTTTTTAAAAATCAATCGGCTGTAGTCAACCACACTATAGGCGTTCTGTACCCCTCAACCAAATCTAGCAGCCCTTTGAGCCATCTCAATTTCACCTATGAGCCCCACATAGTGAGGATCCCAAACGGAGCTACAGTATTCAAGCAAAGGTCTGACCAAAGAAAAGTAGGCCACTGACTTAACGTTACTTGGACACCCCTTCAAAACATTTTGGACAAACCTAAGCCTAGCATTTGCTGCACCAATCATCTTTTGTATTTGGTTTTAAAACCATGATAGGTTTAGGAGTTTACCCTGGTATGCACCAGTACACTGGGACTGAATAAAGTACACTGCGAGAATTGACGAGCCACGTTCTTTGACTAGATTCTTTTCAATTTGTTTAGCTTTGGAATGCCTACCACACCGAGGCAAAAGTGGCGGAATGCTTTCAGAAGTCGTTGGCAGCACTCGGCCTTGCCTACATCGATCTCTACCTTGTCCACTGGCCGGTTGGATTTCAGGTACTAAATAAATGTTACAAATAATGAAAAACAAAGTATCCCGGAAGCACGTAGGTGTCTTGAATCTAAACTGATTATGTCTATATGACTGAATTTTTTTAAAACATTATTTCTGTAATCGCAAAATGCCTGAGTCACGCTACAATGTAAAAATGTCACAGGATACATGCGTGTGCAAAAAAGATGAAACTAAAACATATTACAAATACTGTTCTTCCCAAACCATCATAGCTTGTATCTCATTCAGAAATATTTTTTTTTTCAACAGGAGGGCGGCGAAAACATTCCGAAGGATGAGGCCGGAAAAATAATCATGTCCGATGTGGACTACGTGGAAACTTGGAAGGTACTCAGCTTACATCATATTCGATTCATAATTCGAGATGCCATCAATCTATTTCGGTATCGCCAAGTCTGAAATTCAAGCATATAGTCTTCTTTTGTTGCTCTGGTATGGTCAGGCCATGGAGAAACTGGTCAAGCAGGGTCTCGTGCGCAGCATCGGCTTGTCCAACTTCAACAGCGAGCAGATCAAACGCATTCTGGACATCGCAGAGGTCAAGCCGGCCATGCTCCAAGTAGGTGTAAACCAATCGTCGGATGGTCTGTAATTCAGGATGTTGAATACAAAGTGGCGCATGATTTGTGGCTAAATAACACTCAGCATAATAGCTCAGGGTGAACGGCCACAAGAGACGATTGTGCAATATAGAAATATTTTATTCAGGAAACTACTTATAAAACAGAATGATTTTAAACAAACACAAACTGAGATAAATAGCGTAGTATGACTGCGCCTAGGGAACAGGTGGAACAATGATGCACTTAAAATCGAGCCAGCTTTCCGAGGAATCTTACTTCATAGGAAAATTAACCAATCCGATGGACGATAGAATGAGTAATGACCGAGCGCTCCCTACATGAACAAATTCCCTCCACCTGATGCGCCTCGTGACAACATATTGTTTGATCCAATCTCAGATTTCTTTTAAGTATGAAGTAGTTTCCAAAAAAAACCTAGGAGTAAAAGTTTTTTAAATAAATGTTGACAGCACACGTCAACCGTAAACAAAACAGGTAAGGTACCTGTATTTGTATGTCGATTGTATTTATTACTTCTAACCTACCTGTCAATCTGTCATACCTATTTCATAATTTTTGCCCGCTCTTGAATGACATTGAAATTGAGCTGGCCAGTATGGAAGTATTAATGTAATGGCACTAATTGGGGGTTTTCTCCTCTTCTCAGGTTGAGTGCCATCCGTACTTCAATCAAGCAAAACTGCTCGAATTCTGTAAATCCCACGACATCGTTGTGACAGCCTACAGTCCGCTTGGATCACCTGATCGAATGTGGTGAGTACAGGAAAGTTTCGAAAGCAAAAAGGGTCAACTCACTGAATTTAGAGGACTCTACAGAATGGTCACGTTCTAATTTCGGGTGGTGCGAACAATTTTCTCGAGACAGGGCTAAACCGGATGACCCGTTGGCATTGTCGGATCCGACGATTGCCTCCTTAGCCACCAAGTACGGAAAATCGGCGGCCCAAGTACGTAAGATCAGACATTTAGCAGTTTTAATTTAACAAAAAATAAATAATAAACACTATTGAAGTTGCTCAAAAGCAAGAAAGTTCCTAAGTCAGTTTTTACAAGGTTAGTCTGATTCAATTAAAATTGACAGGTGACAGTTCTGAAGTTTCTCTATTTTATTACTTGCCAAAAGCGATCGAAATTACTTTTGCCACTTCTGCAGTCAACCGTGGTTCAATTTACAACTCTTACCATAAATAACTACAGACTTTAGAAAGACAAAGACTGTGTCACGCTTGAACCTTTTGTGTCATTGTCTGGTGCCAGAACCATCTTGGGCACTCCGCCAAGTCAAGTCAACATTTCTCGCACAACTGCCAGCTCCGCTAGTTCAGCACTTTGATGCACGAAGAGCGCTGTTACAACACGCTTAACAATTGCCTATTTTGGATCCTGATTGACGATTGACTTTTATCAAAAAATAGATTTGCATCAGATTCCAAACTCAGCGCGGAGTTGTCGTTATTCCCAAGAGTGCCACAAAGAGCCGAATCGAAGAAAACATCAAGGTATACGTGTGCTAATCGTTTTAGTCATTTTGCACTCAATTTAATTTTCAACTTGGAACGAGACTGAGAACAACGGAAAGACTCACTGCAGTGTTTAATTATCTGGGTGATAGCAATATGAAAATGTTTGTTGAAGAGGCTTATCAGCTTCCTAGCCTGAAAGCTCCCACAGACTGAGACGACTGTTTTTGCCGGCTTTGAATAAATACATGGACGTTAATTTCCCAGAAATACTCAACATGACCATGTCGAAATGCTTTGTTTTGGAAATTCAGATTTTCGACTTCACGATTTCCGACGAAGACATGGCTCTCATCCTTGCACTTGGAGACAAAAACTACAGAGCAATTTCTGTCGAGTGGTAAGATTTAAACATATTTTTTTTTCCTTTTCGAACGCACGCCAATTCAATAAATGCGATTAGTGGTGAGATACAGCCACAATTTCTTTCAAAATATCCTGTTAGTTCCGCAACAAACATGTGCCAAATAAATTAATTCATTTCCACCTCAGTGACAGGATTTCCCCGAATATTATCTAAATGTTACCGGAATGTTATACTAGCAAATCAAGCAGATTGCCAGCGTGTAGGGATAGGGGTGCAACCATTTTTTCGGCACAATTTTATTTATGAAAATTCCTATTCATGCTTTTTGTATAGTGTTAGTTGTATGGACCTTATTTTTATGAAGTTTGATGTCCTCGTGCAATACAGTCTGAACGTTCGGTGATTTTGAAACTGATATTTTAACCATTTTAATTTCAGGATGACCCACAGCAAATACTATCCATTCAACATTCCGTTTTAAGACACTAGGAGGCGCTCACAGTTTCTACCAATACAGTACTTAAGACGGGGAAAAAATATATTTTTGATTTTTGATCAGATAAATAAAAATTAGTTATTGCTCACTTGGAACAGGTATCCTCAGTGTTTTCTTTCTTGAAGTTCATGTGAATGTTCTCATCCACTCTTCAGTTCAGGTTTGGCACTTAGCGGACCGAATAGGTGGTAGTCGCTAAAGAAACATTTTAGTGGCCACAGATTCCAGAATGATGACTTCAATCCCATTGGCTTAGACGGGGGGATCGAAAAACTAGTGTCGCTCTGGGACAAATGTATCAATGTCAGTGGCGATTACGTGCAATTTAACTATTTCGAATGTATATTTTCGGTTTTCTTTTCAGAGACATTATATTGTCAAAATAAAAAATAGCAGTCGTAACTTTTGGATCCACCCACATATAAATTTATTTATTTTATTTTTATATTAAATTAGGGGGTACGACTCGTCGTAGCCCAGTCGGTATTGTTACTGGCTGTGGCTCGGCGGTCCCAGGTTCGATTCCCGGCGCGGGCTCTCGAAAGTTTCGATCCCGGGGTACTGGAGGTGCCCCTCGCATAGTGCTTAAGCACCATGAGGGGTACAGAAACTCCTGTTGTGATATACACTACAGTGAATTAGAAATAAAAAATATTTGTAGAATTCTAATATTTAGTTATCTACTCGCGAGTAAAATAATTCATATAACGCCAAATAAAATTCGAAGAATACAATGGCTAAATCAATTGAAAATGTCTGTGAAAGCACAGGGGTCTAGTTGGCGAGACCAGAAAATTAATTTTATTTTATTTTTTCGTAAGCCTTTGATCAATCAACTATTCTAAAAAATAGCAGTGCTGTAAGGGGCATAAAATCCATATGTATATTTAATTTCATACATTAAGATTTGAAGTTTTGATAGTTGGATTGTAAGATTTAGAGTTTAAAAGATATAACGTTAATTAGTATCAGCTACTACACGAGTCCGGGGTAAACAAGTTAACGATAGCTTGAATATGTGCAGACTCGGAACACCTGGTTTTCATTGAACGTGTCAAATTGGGTGTTTTAATTTCAAACCACATTTGGGACAGTTATTCTGGGTACACAGCCGTAGCAAAGCTGTTGACAAAAATCGAGCTTTGAACTTAGCTTTGTATGGCAGTTTCAATATTTCTGCGTTGATCAAAAAGCCAAATCGTAATTTTCAAATCAATAACTACGTTCCAAATTTCCATGCAATAAATACAATTGTGGGTAAAAATAACCGTAACTCTTTGCCGTCGGCCTAATTCAATTGTGCTCCAAAGTTTCTGTTAAGATTCTGCATGTTGGGCGAATACCAAAAATATTTCAAACAATAAATTGAGAAATAACTATTTTGAATAACAAAAGTTAAAAAAATGAAGGCGAGGGGATAGCAGGAATACTGAGGTGTCTAGTGTCGTTGTGTCGCGTTTACAATGTCCTTGATAGCGGGTTGAATCCCGGCAGACTCGTTAGGAATTTTTTAGCCCAAAAAATCCGAAGTACGCCTTCCGTAGAAAGGGAAGCAAAACTTTTGGACCTCTGTCTGTAAGATATCGGGTATACATTAAATGCCTTATAACTGGTTCTGAACTAGGTTAGACAAAATAACCCCATCTCCTGGCGGTCGAAAAAGGCTGTCATTATGCTGGTGAGCCTCCTGAACCCATCGTAGCGCAGTTGGTTTAGCGACATACTGTGGTTCGGCGGTCCCTGGTTCGATTCCCGGCGCGGGCTCTCGATTATTCTATCCCGGGGTACTGGTGACAATGTGCTTCTCACATAGTGCCTAAGCACTGAGAGGGGTACAGAAACTCCTGTTGTGATATACACTTCAGTGAAAACAAAAAATATATATATTGTATTCAGTATATTTGTATTTGGATAAATAGCAAAATATTGGTATCTTCTCCAGCCCAGAATGTCTCAGAATGAGACTAGGATATCTCAGCAGATCATTGGACTTTAAACAATTCTTGGATTTGAACATAAAAATTCTTATCAATTATAATATAAATGATTTGGCCATTTGAATTGGTTGGTGATTTCGAACTTACTTTTTAGTCATTTAAAATTTATTGTGCACGAATTATTACATTGTAAATTGGGAGTCAATATTTGCGAACAAAGTTTCGCAGGCGCCAGCAATCAAGCACCAGGTGCCTACTCACTGATCAAAACACAAATTAAACGAAAATTGAACCCCACCCTCTAGCACGTTACACCCAAGAACAGAAGCTCATGATTGAGTTACAGGTCGTGCGCTGCAATTTGACCGGCCGTGTTTTGAAACCTGCATGCAGACACACCCCTCCACACATGACCTCCGAAGTGGTTGTGGCCCAGTGACATTAATACAAATCACCTAGGGTGTCCTCGGTTCAGTACCGTTGGCACCACTAACCCCGTGACCCGATCACCGAGTCACCCGATTAAGAGTTCACATGGCAAGGACCAGACATTGGTAGACGGAGGAGCAACGTACTGCAGCGCACGTGAACTATCGCCAAACATTCTGACGCCAATCCCGTCGGTGTCTGGTGGAGTTGTTCGTAATCCGGCAAATCACGTTCACCGAAAGACTGGCGAACGTGTTTACGAGCTATTTAAACTGGGCGAGACGAGTCAGACGTCAGTCCCGGGCCATTCGAATAAATAGTCACTTGGACGATCGCACTTCATTAGTCATCTTAACCAGTGTCCAGAACCCCGTGTATTAAACACTTCTGTTTGTGGTTTGACAGCAGTCTAATTGGTATCAAAATTCATATTGCGAGAAACCATGACAACAATTTTCGCGCCGAAAGTTAAACTTGCTAACGGGTATGAGATCCCGATTGTCGGCCTTGGCACTTGGAAGGTAAACGGGTATATATCTTTAACCGACATAATCGATCAAAGGATCCATTCTCTTTAATTGCGTTTTTCAAATCTGTATTTGAATAATCGCGATAGTTAAATTGTTAATTAAAATATTCATACAACATCCTGCAGTGACATTACACTACTATGAATTAAAAAAGAATAATAATTCACGACCATTAGAATTCACGGTTAATAAAATTATCCGAAACTAAATTTAATAATATTTTACACCTCAACGCATTAATATTCTGGATCGTTCAGAAAGCAATGCCATTTTCACGTTCCCTACATATCTCATTTAATTTGTATTCCCAAATTTTTCCAAAAAAAGGACCACCCGACTAAAAATAGTGCACCATTTGACGTTACCTTAAAAGAATAAAAATGGCTAAAAATAACAGTTTCTGTTTTCCGTTGTTGCTTTTCAAAGTCTGGTGGAAATCTGGGTAAGCAAGCCGTGAAAGATGCGATCTACGCTGGATATCGCCACCTGGATTGCGCCTACATGTACATGAATGAGGGCGAGGTCGGAGCCGCCATCAAGGAACTCTGCGCTGAAGGAATCATCAAACGGGAGGATCTATTCATCACCACCAAGGTGACTCATCATTTAAAGCATCGTTTCAGAGTTTTAAAAAAAGTGGGATAAGTACTTTCCGTTCGAGCTCAGTTTTACTATAAGCTACAACGTAACAGACTCAAAATCAATTTCTACTTTCGTGTAATTTTACAGACCAGTTTTCCCGCATCTTTAGTGACAAAATAAGTGTTGAAAAAACACGCCGAGACAGAAGTAGATTAAATGAAAACTTATAAAATATTCCCGAAACTGGAAACACGATATAATATGTCCGATCTTTAGTGACCTTTGATATTAGTGACTTTCAGTTATGCTAATTTTAAAACTATGTCTGCAGCTTTGGAATGCCCATCATAGTGACGCCAAGGTGGCAGAAGGGTTCCAATCGTCTTTGGATTCGCTCGGTCTTACCTACATCGACCTCTACCTGATACATTGGCCTATGGGGTTTCAGGTACGATCGGACTTAATTAAAACAGTGAGAACTGATCCACCCCCCATGAACAAAGATCTGATAATGAGTATAATTAAAAATCAGATTTCTCTTCACAAGGGTAAAAATAAAATTTGAAATTACCTCGCCTACGATTCCCGGCTAACATCCAGCAATTTTTTAAAAACCAAATTACAGAATGGTTGTTTAACTCTAATTCTAACTGTAACTTATACAGTTTTTAAGTTTGTAATTTTATCAATTACGACAATTTAAATATTACAAAATACAACTCTTCTTGCATAACTAGGAGGGTGGCGAAAACATGCCAAAGGACGAGAGCGGAAACATGATCATGTCCGACGTGGACTACGTGGAAACCTGGAAGGTACGCGCAATCGCCACAATTCGGAATAAGAACTGATATTGAAGCACTCACGTTAATTGCTTTCCTCGGTACTTTCGGCAGGCGATGGAGAAACTGGTGACGCGAGGTCTCGTCCGTAGCATTGGAATGTCCAACTTCAACAGCAGTCAGCTCCAACGAGTCCTGGACATTGCCGAGATCAGGCCATCCGTTCTACAGGTGAGAAACAAATCAAATCAAATCAAAGTGATAAGACTGGCAAGACCCGCAAGCACCACCGAAATATTCAACTGCCACAATTTTACTTTATAGTCGTTCCCAGTTAGTTTGGGCTTAGTTCAAGAGTTCAAAAGTGAAATGGCGACAGTTAAATCCAATTTTACGTTTCTCTCTCTCCAAAGGTTGAATGCCACCCATACTTCAATCAGGAAAAGCTGTTCCAATTCTGCAAATCCCACGATATTGTGCTGACCGCCTACAGCCCGCTGGGAGCACCCAATCGCGTGTGGTTAGTATCAGAAAGGGGGAAAATAGAGCGCGGCAAAATATCGTTCTTAATGACAACATTGTTTCCATGGCAGGGCCAAACCCGAAGACCCGTCACCACTTAAGGATCAAACAGTAACAGCCATTGCGGCGAAGTACGGAAAATCACCCCAGCAGGTATGCTTTGGCGCTCTTAAACCATATACTGTAGATATTAGAAGGGCTAAGACAAATATTTTATTTTGGAGGAATTCGGAGTCTTACGTTATTCCTATTGTTTTGTCAAGATTTGCATCAGATTTCAAATTCAACGAGGAATTGTCGCCATTCCAAAAAGTGTAACAAAGAGTCGTATCGAAGAAAACTTTCAGGTAATAAATAATATATCAGTTAACTGGTGTGAGAATTTTGGAAGCGGGAACTTTCAGGTAGCATATGATTTCTAGTGAAAAATCATATGAATTTTAGAATATGATTCTAGAGAAAAATCATATCATAAGTTGTTCGTGGTTATTAAAAATTTAATGTTTTCAAATCTTTATCCTATCTTACGAAAACCCATTCCATTGCACAGGAAACCAAAGACAAATACAACAGTTTTAGTTTATATTAATTGACTATCAAATTATACGAACACTCAAATTACGTGAACTCTTATAAAATTTTATTTGGAAATCCAGGTTTTCGACTTCACGCTTTCCGACGAAGACATGATCAATATTTACGGAATCGGAGACAAAAACTACAGAGCCATATGCGCCGAATGGTAGGTCGAAGAAACCAATACTCGCCATTTCGAAACAAACTAGAAAGCTTAGAAGATATCGTGGCCGATATAATCAGAATACCAAATACATTTTTGAAAAGTAAACAATTACAAATCTTTTCATTTCAGGATGGCGCACAGCAAATACTACCCTTTTAACGCTCCATTCTAACTCACCAGAAATTACATTAATGGAAGGTGAAATGTATTTTGTTGTTCAAAAGAAAAAAATCAAAGAAAAAATCCAGAAATAAAATTTGTTATTTACTCACCGTATTTTATTTTCGAAGTCGTTTTCTGACGCAGTCAGCAGGTGTTATTTCATCCGGTCGATGCATTCTTTGGCTGCTTAACCGAATAACATAGTCGACTGATTGATAGTTCTGAATAGAACAGTTCGGCAAAACTAAAAAAAATAAATAACTTAAGTAAAACGAATTTACATATGTTATCAGCGACGGTTACTTAAAAACAAATCAACTTACCATTATGTTTTGACCTTCGAATCTTGCGTTGCCCGATCTGTGATCCGAACAAATCATACATACTTAAAAACAACTTAAGAAATCAGAATCGCAAAAAAGAATTCCGGCGACCGGAAACATAGGCGTGATGTTAAAAAAAACTAGCTCATGGTTTTTATTTAATAACATTTTTTACAGCTTAAATATTTAAGGACACTGCTACATAATATTTTACACATTCCTTCACACTGTAACAAGAACGTATACCACCACCACATCGCGCTCATTTTTGTGACAGGGCCCTTCGTGGCATTTTTTTGATCAAAATAATTAAGTGTTAGGATCTCTTTCACTTCACTTCAAAACCGGCTCGTCCGACTGCGCACACACACCGACAGTGGAGCCACTATCCCTCCCTCAAACACAAACTCACCAAAAACTCCTATCTTATGTACATATATCGTGTGACTTCTGTTAGCGATTGAGGGGGGGAGTTACAACCGAAGCTTAAGTCTCAAAAGTAGAACTCGACAAAACCAACGCAACGTAACAACGCAAAATAATTTTAATGAATCACCCCAGCTGAAGGAGGTGCAAAATGTGCGCGCGACATTTTTGTATTAAATCAACCCTCATCCTTAGCAACAAGTTAAAACGAGGTTAGTTAAAACGAGGTTGTCCGAATAGAAAATTGTACGGTACAGATAAAGTAGAGTCCTATTATTCAACCCGTAAATTCAAGTAACGATCCCCCAAATAGAATCACGGTGGGCTGATCAATATAAATTACGGTTATTTTACTGTTCTAGGAGTCGGAGGATTGATTTATAAACTGAACAAATAACAAATTGAACGAGTCGCTCTTTGAGACAGCAATTCCACTCGGCGAACGGCATTTCAACCAACCACAATAAGCAAAAACAGGATAATTAGATCAGAAACGAAAATGAGGGAGCACAGCCACACAACCAGCTTATTTATACACCACAATTATATACTGTGTCTGGACATCGCTTTGGAAATTTACTCCCAAACCTCCCCCACCCCTCCCTCAACAACTCATTTTCTCAATAGTGTTTGGCTTCGGTTCTACTTGGCCAAAGTTCCAACATTACCAAGTGGTTTTTCAGGTACTTCGACAAATCACAGCTCCATAAAATATTTCAAAATACCCTTTTCACTTTTACAAATGTGACGCAAGCCCATCGATTCACAACAATAACGAATAAAGATTTTTTTTACACAGATAAGAGCGACGGATTCTATGAACATGTGTGACCGAACGATGTCCAGCAACCTTTGCTTCAATCGGGGATTAAATTTTGTAGGCGCAACACCGGGATTTCAACAATTCAAATCAGTCAAACTAATCTAAATATTAGATTCGCGTATTACACGCATTATCTGATAGACTTTCCATATTTTTTTTAATATATACTCTGAATTTTGCCAATATTCTTTCTTTATAAACAATAGCCAGATTGGTTGTAATTCAAAAATTACAAGTTTAAAATGTCGTCCCCACTAAGATTACACGTGAATTGGCACTATTGGCCGACCTTCTGTATACATGTGAACCCTGGTCGAAAATTTAAATTAGAACAGTGAACTAAAAAAAAGCTTGGCACAATGATTTCGTCATTTGCACAAACATCGAACTTGAGCCACCATTTGGCAAGCAATGGCTGCTAGAGTCGATGAAAAAAAATTGCAACAAAAAGACTGGAAATTCGCAAAAGCATTACACAAACACCAGACTCATGAACACCTTGATTCGTATCCCATTTAACAAAAAAAAAACCCTTGACAATATCAGAAAGGGGGAGGGGGAAACAATATTGCGGATCCTAGCATTGAAAATCTACTTCTTTAACTAGTTAGAAAGTTAGTTCTATTATATAATTCAACTACAAATGCGCACAACATTTAATCGGGTCTAATGCCCGGTTTCGCGGCCAGCTCAAATTATTTCCATTTACCTTCCCATGGTTATGGAAAATATTTTTCACATATTACGTAACAAACTTTAAGATGTGGACTGTTCAACAAACTGGTTAATTTGTCAGAAATTGGATGCATTTTGGTCCGAATATCTTTATGAATCAAGAGCATCATATGGCGAACGAAAATAAAATAATAGCCGGCAGACAAAACATGTGGCGCGACAGTCTCAGGTTCGATTCCCGGAACAGACTCTCGTTATTCGATCACGGGGTACTGTGTGATAAAGATTTGCAAAGAGATGTTCTGATGAACCTAATGAAACAAATTTGCAAAAGCAACAGTCTTTCTGAAATTAAGAGACCAAAGCTCCATTAGAGAATAACTCACATTAACTCGATGCCTGAACCATTATTTTTAATTGATTGAAATAATTTTCTTTTCAAATGCAATTTAGCGTGTTCCATTCAAGTCTCCGGTGTGAACATTTCGCAGGACATGATTAGTTTGGAAATTGACTTTCTGCCACAAATGTATTGGAGGAGGGGGATGATCTTTTGTCTGTTGTGACATGACTGGCTTAACGTCCATTTCTGGGGAAATTGGGCATCAACAAATGTCAGTGCGAGAGTATTTTTTTTTTGGGTGATCGACATCGGCGACGGCCGATTTGACTAGGTACGGTACAACAGGTGTCGTCGACTGTATTTCTGCGTTGTCTACTAATTTGATGCGCGTATACGATTAGTTAGTTGAGTGGTGAGTGGAATATGTCTGAGTGTGTGGGGGGTGTGGGGGGGGGATCGACTATGACAGGCGGCTAGAAATAATCCGATAAATATCAAATAAGCAATAAAGGTGCTTCCATTAAGTATTTATGAAACGATTTTGGCACTGGGAAAGTTTGGGAACACCCGACATGAATTATACATGAGCTAGCGTCCGGGAGGGAGACATTGGATGCGGGGGTAGGCCTGGATATTTACTTGAAAAAAATCTAGTCACCAACTGGTTATTTCCGAATTTTAAATTTCTTACGTAGTTCTATTTCTTAAAAAATCAGGTACAGGTATTTCAAAATAATAAATTTTTAATAAATTATAAAGCAGTGAACACTCTTCTTTGTCATAATTTTGGTTAATAAATCAAAACCTTCAAGCAAACCCGATTTTTAAAAAAAATGGTGCCCCAGTAATGACAAACAATTTGTATTCTTGAAGATTATGTAAAATAAAAAGCATGAAGTAGTCTTGAAGAACACGTAAAAGTATTAGTGGGGAAGATTTAATATATTTTATATTTGTCAAATTAACAAAATTAATTGATTGTTGGATGCAGAAATAAGTTATAGAAGATATGAATATTTAACAGTCTAACCTTTTCAATTATATGGATTAAAAAAAACTTAAACCTTATTTACGGATAACATATTACACCTCTCTAGGCTTGTGATACAAAGCGATCCTAGTGGCAACAGTTACAGTTCTTTGCGTGAGTTTCAACAAGTCTCCATTCCTGGCCAATAAAATAAATATCGTCAAGAGTGGAAACATGAAAATCTAATTTCTAGATCAAGACAGATGTGAGATGGCACAGATTACCGCTAGGATCATTGTTGCGCGAGACTTGCCCTTAATCGTCTGACATCAGATTGTCACTTAAATTTAACTGCTATGTTTGGACGCCTGAAATTTCTGAGATAAACGAGGAGGTACACGCGACTAAAATATTTATATTAATCACATAACTACAACACATGATCCTGGTGACGATCAGGAAGGCTAAGAGGGCGGCACAAATTAATGCCTCCGCGTTATTACGAACGCAAACAATTCACTGAATTGGGGATTCACGTAAGGGCTGTTTAAAAGTTAAGGCCTATCGATAGCGGCAAACGGGTTGCAACAGCTTCCATAAATTCAGGCACCGTGATGTACGACACATCATTCGTTGTCCCACCACCAACAACAAAAAACTCTTCTGAGGAATAAAGAATTAAATCTCAAAATTAAAAATTATCAGTTGTCGTACAGCGCATTCGGAAAATAATGCAGTTACGAGATTCGGACAGAATAGTTAATCAGGTTAAAATTTGGACCGTAACTAAATCCACGCTAATCTGTTTTCGATTAATGCGGCGTACATCACGGTAATTAAATATTTTTGGGATAACAGGGGTGGGTGCGTCCCGAGACATTCGGTGGGATCTTTGCTTTTGCGCATCAGACAAACGGATTCACGTTCTATCAAGTATGTACAGTTTCACCATCTTCGATTGACTCCTAGACTCGACATCACATCCAGTCGTGTGCAGGCACTGATATGCATAACGGATATTTTTGTGTGTGTTTCGTTTTGGTATTCTTGTGCAGGTTTTCTCAGAAGAGCACTCGCTAGCGTGTTTTTTTATACTTTGTGAGTGTGGGTGTACCTTGTAGAGTTGAGCAACGGCCCCATTACAAAAGAGTTGATTCTACCAATCACATAGGATTACTTTCCAACTACATTCGTAACTATAACTTCTGCTAATTAGCAAATATTTAAAATGTCAGTGCTCAAGTAGGTTTAGTATTTACAATTCTCTCCCCCTCCCCCAAACAGTAATCGTAAAATTAGTCTCCACTTCTGAACGTCGTTATTATCTGACGGCGCTGAATCAAAGGTTGAGACGCAATCCAAAAATATTTTTGACTTGCTATTGGTGAATTCCAAGTTTTAGATTCGTTCAAATGGCCACTGAGAGCCGCGGGGTCATGAAACCTGGTGAAGTTTCATAGTTATGATCCCGTGCACTTATGATTTTGAAAAACAGATTGTGAAGTCTTTCTTAATGGTTGTAGAGAGGGTTGGCTATTTATTGATTGCGTTGGACGAGATCGGATGATCGAAAATCTTAATATTAATTTTAATTAAAATTAAGTTCATCACTCCTTTCGTCTTTGATCTAGCGCCGTCATTGCTGGCCAATTCAATCCAATCAGTATCCAATTCAATCTCTAGGCTATAAATTGCCTATTAATATCAAAAATCATAAAACATCTTCCAGGTCACACCAACCAGGTTTAAAGCAGGCATGAGCAGTGATCATAAATACAATTTTCGATCGCTTTTTGGGGGACATCTGCAAGAAATGGGTGGGCCAGCCCGCCCGACAGATTGGCGGTGGGACACTGAAAGTGAAAAGAAAAACAGAATCTAACATCACAGCACACTTGAGACAAAATCACGGGGTTTCAGAAGTTACGAACAACGTTAGGATCAAATATCAGTTTTACACAATGTACAAATTAGGTACGGGAACGCTGGGTTCACCTGCCTGACCCTGTGATTGCCTAAGAGTGGAATGAAAGGGGGTCGGAGAAAACGGAACGAACGAACAACCGCGATATGGGGGTTTTAGGTTTACGCACAACGGTGAACAACACCGGAAGAAGCGGGATTGGCGACCGGAAGTCGCCCGGATCGGCAACACGAAGTGATCGAGGGATCGTGATCAGCTTTGGAGCATCGACTCAATCCCGTAGCGACATGTGCAGAGCAGAGCAAGACCCAAGTAGCGCAACCTATAAATTACCAAAGTTATCATAAATTAAGAAACTATGCTCATATACAATGTCATTTCAAAAAACATAATTACAAAACAAATGAAATTTAAATTTACAATACTTTTACTGAGAATTAACAATACCATGCAAATTGTGAATCAAAAGTTGATTGGATTACTCTTATTTAAAGTCCGACATTGACAGAAATTCCTTTTGCACATCAATTGCAAGAAAAAACTAGTTACAACAAAATTGATTTCGAATTTTTCAGACATAAAATCTACTAGGTTTGTTGCTAATATAAAATTAAAATTCTGAAATTAACTTAAAAAAAATTAACAAAAAAAAAAAAAAAAGTCGCTGTGGGAATGTCCAGACAATACCTGACGTCGATACGGTCTACGATTGGTCAGTCTGTTGCACTAATCGCTCAGCAGTACAAAGCTCTCGCTCCCCAACCACTCAGCCAGATACGACATTGCGCCAAAATAGTCATGTTCAAACCAATGTATGGCAAAAACCAAGGAATCCAAATGCCAGTTTTACACCAAATTTGATGAGACTACTTTGACGTGTAAATGGTCACGGCCACAGGAGCCTGCTAAGAAAAGGTGTGGGAACTAAACTAAGCAGTAGCCACCCCAACCATCATCACGACCAAGAGACACTCGAAAATGCCAGTTTTCTTTTTTGGCACGCATCAAGTTGGAGGACTTTCCGGCCAGCACAAAGCGACCACTAACCATGACATCCGATTTTCGCAAAGGGTATCTGCAAAACTCAAATTCCCTTTTTCCCGTGACAATATATTTTTTTTACAAATGAAACTTCCGAGTTGAATTTTCTCTTTTAAACTTCAGGATCGGCAGACACCTTGACTGAAATGGCACCAGGCGTTGTCGAAAATAAAATTTCACTAACAGAACAAGCAAAAAAGAATGAGGGGGTGGCCCTTCAAACACACATCGTAGAAACAGAAATAGCTATATATTAAATAACGACGCGTGAGTTAAAATCTTGGAAATACGCAGGTCGCAGTGGTAACTTGGAGCAAGGAAAAGGGAAGGGTGAACCACAGGAGCGAAGTCAGAAGAACAAAAACCGGAAGTAGCTTTAACGTCGACAGAAAATGGGTTTCGAATGCTCTCACGGTTGACAGCTCTCGAGACCAAAAAATACGGAAGCTAAATTAACGAGAGAACAAAGAGGTAGACGGGGATAAAAGAAAGAGAGTTAAAATTAAAAATTTCTCAAACGATCGATTGAACAGCTCGCTGCAAGCCTGTCCGCAACCACGGCACCGGTTGCAGTCACTGCAGTCCACCATTTTAGGAGCGCTTGTGTCGCCAGTCCAGTTGGCGCTCCACACAACAGCAACTCAATGTGGTCGACGATTTTTTTTAAAACCAGTGTCCCGTCAACTAAATACGATGCCAGATAGTGTATCGAATGTATCGGAACTGGCCTGCCCAAGTGTCAATATAAATTTATAATGTAAAATAAGAAAACACATTTTGTATTAACATTAACGTCACTTTAAAAATAAAAATTGTACTGATTATGTTCATCATTACATAGTTTGGGGAGGTAAATCCAAGGAAGCACTTGGAGAAAAACTAATAAGACTATATCAGTACCGTAACAATGAAATTCAATTTCAATCACCAAATTATTAAATAAATGGAATTTTTGTCTATACTACAGGATCCATAATAATATAACGCAAATGTGATTTACGTAGCACAGTAAAATATAATTAAGGAACTTATTCAAATATCTAAAAGTGATAATATTCAAAGGATCGTGCTTTAAATATATTTAAATTGTAATTATGTATACTTTTTAAAAATACATGTGCATGTCACAGAAATTTGAGTTGCTGTAATAAGAATGCATAACAAGAATAAAGTACATTAAAGAATATACTTTCAAAAAAGAAAATTGATGGAACATAACCAAAATAAAACTTAAAATTCATGTGAAAACTGTCTAGCCAAATTCCGATACACTGGAATCACCCACCTACGCATCGTGGTTCGCGCATGGCCCCCCCCAACACACCGCCAGCCGACTTAGTGGTGATTCTTGAGGTCAAAGATCTCTATGAGCAGCGGCTCCACGTCCTTGGGATTGACGTCGAGAAAGACGCGCACGTGATTCTCGTTGAGGATGTGCAGCTCATCAATGCGCTGCGCCAGGCTCCGGTAGGTGGCGCGCGCCTCGCCCACCGAGCTCACAGTCTCCAGGTAGTGGCGCAGCAGTCGATAGTAGGCCTCCTGTTCGCGTCGGATCAGATCGGCACGTCGCACGTGAGGCCGAGTGGGCGTGAACAGAGTGACGGCACCCAACAGCAGCATGACGTTCTCGTCGGAGCGCCAAGCGGGCTCGAACGACTGGATGAACCGCTTATGCTCCTCATACACATTGCCCTTGGCCTTGCGCAGCACGTCCAGATTGATGCGCAAAACTCGCGGCCCCTGCGGGCCCAGCCAGCAATCATTCTCCGGATTGTAAGTCATGACCGAGCGCAGGATCATCAGCTCTGTGCAGCCGCCCTTCAACAGGGCCACCTGGTCCTCCTCGCACAGCACGCGAAACGCAGAGATCTTCTTGCTCATCTTGATGAGGCGGCGGATAGCGATGTCCGTCAGATTGATGACGTTGATGAGCGAGGGGTCGCCGCCCGAGCGCACCCGGTCGTCGTCCACGATGGGCGACATCATCGCCTTGTTGGCTATCACTAGCTCGTGCAGGCGGGCCACCTCCTCGCGGGTCAGCTCACGGTGAGGCGGCGCCAACGACTCGGCAACCGACGAGGACGACGACGCGCCATCGTTGCTGTTGCCCCCCACACCACCCCCACCACTACTCCACGACGCGATGCTGCCGAACTCGGATTTGATGGCCACATTGAGCACGCCGTTGATGGTGTTGGTGGAAGTGGCGCCCGACGGTGACTGGTGATAGTAGTGCAGTTGGTAGGCGTTGGGCGACATGGGCGAGCCGCCGCCGCCGCTCGAAACCCCAGGCGGCGAGAGTAACCGGAGCAAGGGGATCGGTTTGGAGTCGCCGAGGCCAGTAGATGCGGTGGTGCTGCTGGGTGAGGCCACGCAGTCGCTGCCCGGGCTGTACGGGGAGAGGTCCCGACGGGAAGAGGGCGAGGCCGGGGAGACGGAGGTGGAGGACGACGGACTGCAAAGGGGATCGCCGCGTCGCAGAGTCGGTCCTGGCGGAGAGGCCAGGCTGCCGTCGTAGTCGGATGGCGAGCGCTCCTCGGAGGTGGGCGTAAGGAGAAGTTGGTCTGCCGGGCTGCCCGACGCGTAGGAGGGGGCGCCGTTTTTGCCGCCACCGCCTACCGAGGAAGAGGAAACCGCGTGAGCGGTTGGTGGAGCGGCGTGGGGGTGTTGGTGGTGCCCTCTAGGTGTGACGACCAAGGGTAGGGGGGCGACCAGGGGTGAGCGGGGAGATTGCTTGTCGGCGGCGGAGCCATAGTCGTCGGACGAGGAGAGGGGCGAGCAGACGGATGAACTGCCGGCCGGACTGTGCGCGTCCACCAACTGGCGCTTGTGACGGTTTTCCTCAATCTTCTGCTTCTTAACCTTCTTTTCGTCGTCCGTCATGATCCACTCGCGCTTCATACCAATGTCCAGGCAGCGTTTCAGCCGACACTTCTGGCAGAAGCGACGAGTCACCACATCCACCTTGCAGCTGTCGTTGAACGGACATTTGAATTCCTGTAATGATTGTGGAAATAACAAGGCGAGAATTACACGAATATCCAGCTGTCAAATAGATTACTTCCAATTATGGCTAAAAACTTAAATTTAGATCAGGTATTTTTTCTGGAGTAAAACTCCTTCCATTAATATACGTTATGCTACGAGAGACAGCGTCGAACGAAAGTCGCCAATGTAGAGGCTCGTCAAGTACCCAACTACATTTTGAACTAGAATATAATTGTTGACTTATTATAATGGCGTTTTCACTTCTTTCGAATTTTGTTCGACGCTGCTCTGGACACAACTCAACACATATATATATATATATAAACATAAGACGCCCATCAAAAATGTTATTTTATTATTCCCCTCTATTACGAAATTTGATCTAATAAGTTGAAACTGATCAGTTTTTGAGTTCAGTCAAAAATCAAGTTATCTGAAAAACAATATTTATACAATACAAATTGCCCAATCAAACAATTTCCCCCTTTTCTTCAGAACATAAACCGGAATTTAATTCCCTTTGAGCCATGAAAAACAGAATATTGTGGGGAACGGGTGCTGTTGCCGTTGTACACTCTTCGCACCTTCTTCTTGAGGGCGTTACGCCGAAAGAAGGCCTTGCAGGACTCGCAGGTGACAGCGTTGAAGTTGTAGCCTAGCGCCTTGTCGCCGCACACGCCGCAGATCTTGACGTCCACCCGCTGCTTGGTGGCGCTGTCCTCGCTCATGCCCGCCGTCGTTTGCCGTGGCGGGGCGCCGCGATCGCTTCGGGCAGTCTTTTTGGACAAGAGATCTGGGAAGCGAGTCGGTTACTAGGCTAGTAGTGGCACAGGACACCTGGCCATTGGCAACTGGAAATTATCTGTAAGATTGACAAATGAAACAAAAATAAATCATTCAGCATTCAGGAAAATCAAGAGCTCAATCTTTTTTATTATTGCATCTACGAGATAACAACTCTTGCTAATATTTTATTACAGAATTAGTATTTGGACTCAATTGATTGGAATGACGTATTTAAATATAGTCCTTCCTACAAAATTCCATTATAATATGGCAAAATTATGTACAACTGTCGCACAGCACAGTGCGGCTACAAAGTACATATTTTGAAAATTGCTTGTGGTCGGCCAGATGAGGCATTACCAAAGTCAAGGAACACAATTCCAGCGCCAACTTGACACCAGAACCACGTCAATGTCACGCTTCGGCGCGTCAAACAAGGTCGACCGCTTAGGAGCCTCTGAGACGGACGATGAGTCATGCAAAATTTCAGGATACAGCCTGTTCGTCTTGAACATTCAGTTACTATTCGTAACGAGTTTGTATGGATTTGAATTAACCTGTACACTTTGAAACTTCCAGTCAAGATTCTTAGCCCACGTCAGGGACGTAACTGGTCTAATAACTAGTAATCAGCATTTACACAATTTGGATTTCTAGTCATGTTTTCTTTTCAGCGACGCGCGTGTCTCGGTACGCATTTGACTTCCAGTCAAGACACAAGACAAATTACGTCCCGGTGCAAAACATGGGTTTATGAAGGGATGTTCTTGTGATGGATCCTTGGATGGACGTTTGCAGCAACATATGATTTTGTTAGATTTTCGCAAAGCTTTTGACACAGTCCCTCATCAACGATTATTAGCTAACTAAAGCGAATGGTTATGGTATTAGTAGTAATCAAGTTTTAGACTTTAGACTGCATAACAGTATTTTTAAGTAATAGAAAACAAGTTGTTGTTTCTGGTGTCCACTCAGAATGGATTAATGTGACCTCAGTAGTGCCACAGGGTAGTGTTTTGGGTCCTCTTTTGCTCCTGTAGTACATTAATGATATTTGTGAAGTCGTACAATCCAACAAGAAAAACCGATCACATTAATCACATACAGGAGCATAAAATGTGATCGGGACTCAGTTTAATTGCAGAAAGATTTGTTAATTCCAATCAACTGTAGTCAACCGCACTACAGGCATTACGTACCCCTCATGGTGCTAAAGCACGGGGTACGACCAGTACCCCGGAATCGAAATTTTCGAGAGCCCCGACATTGCGGGAACACTTAATTTACTCCCATCTAACGTGACAAAAATACGTGACAGTCACTGAAGTTCATGAGGTATTGGAACCGGTTTTCATACTTCAGATAATATCGGCACACTGGCCTACATTCATTTGAATCTAGTGTCTTGGGTCACTTTCAATTTCAAGGTCACACGCGACCAGCGATAAGGTGGCTGGGTTTCCGAACGTCACACTCATTTCTTTTTTATTTACACAGAATTACGTCGACCTAAATCGATAATAACAATCGTTGTTATCTGCGTGATGAAGTCAAGTGAAAGTTTCCATTTGTTTTCTTGAATTGCGAAGAATTAACTAGCAATAAGAGTGACACTGCATTTTTTGGACGAATCAGAAATTTGATCACAGTTATAACTTGACTGATTTTGTAAGTCGACAAACAAATCGATTCGCAAATTTTGGCAGTATGCATATGTAATATGTTCGCACATGCATATGTAATTGTGTTAGGTTGTTTCAGACAAAAGGTAAGAGGAAAAAAATATTGAAGATAATTTCGCATTTGGCTCAGACGTCCAATGCGCTCTGTGGCAAATTGTCTCAACTCAAAAATTGCTTTAGGAAATTTTAAACTGTGCTGATCTCGCCTTACTGAAAGTGAATCCCTCCAGCCAGGTTGTGAACGCGCATACACGCACTTTACCCGTAACTAGGTAATAAAAGCTACTTTTTTTTAATTCACTGAAGTGAATATCACAACAGGAGTTTCCGTACCCCTCTCAGTGCTTAGGCACTATGTGTGAGGCACATTTTCACCAGTACCCCGGGATCGAATAATCGAAAGCCCGCGCCGGGAATCGACCCCGGGACCGCCGAACCACAATCAGTCGCTAAACCAACTGCGCTACGACGGGTCGTACGTTATGCATGTTAAGAATATTGACGTGACGTACAAAATGTACAATTGGACGTATACATTAAAAAAATGGAAACAAATCAAACATTAATAAAATTAAATTCGTGATTGTGCATGATGGGTAGATTTGTTTGATATTTTAATTCGTTTCTCTATTGTTGTCATAGTCCTACCGTAAATAACGAAATGGTCGAGTAACCCTTTCTTCCCCGGGCGCAGTGGAACAGTCAACCCGCCGACGACCCGGGCGCTAAAAGACAATAACGCAACCAGGTTAAGGTGCTGTTCATATCGAATTGAAACCATATTCTGGACTTCATTCACACTTCGGTCGGTTGGGACACTACAACCGTCGACAGCCTATCCGTAGCGCCACACGGGTGGTGCTGGGAAATTCCTTTTATTCAATTTTCTCTTCCTCTTCCTTGGAAAACAAGACTGATGAAATCTAGCTGAGCTTTTTTTTTTTTTTTTTTTTTTTTAATTTAATTAAGTGACGGGTCACAACAGGAAGATTCTGTA